>BQNB010118349.1:1105-18195 GCA_026074375.1 Tanacetum coccineum | reverse complement strand
CCATTAATGTTATTTTAAAGAGTTTCATGATTAGCAAGTTCCTCAGACACTCTTGCTTCGATCAGTTGCTCAACAGCAACAGTTGTCATAGGGGCAGCAGCCGCAGCAGCAACAGCAGCCCTTGCAACAACAACAGAGGTTCTCTTTGGTGGTATATTGTTCTAAATCACAACAATATAAAACACCATGAGCTTTCATAAACATCACAACATGACATGGGTATAACATATATAACAAGATCACATCACATAGTGATTATATAACATGACTGGGATCACAACACATAACAGAATTGAGATTGACATGACATAATACAACACATCATATATAACTAGAAAACATACATGATTGTCTGATATAAGAAATGAATAATACAAATCCTACTGCCGTGCTAGTTGGGTATAAAACCTATAATACTTAGCCGGCTAACATAATGATAGCTATGAATATGATATGAAAATGTAAACCTAGGCAGAACTACCAGCACCCTCGGGATCATTTGTATGAGTCTGATCTCTAGCCTGAAGTGCCTGAATCTGTCCTAGAGCCGCTGACAATTGTCCTTGTAGCAACGAAATATGTGCAATCAATGTCACTATTAATAACTCCTGTGAAGCGATACGGTAATCCTGAATCTGGGTATGAGTCCTATATGCATGCAGCTCATAGTGAACTGCCAAACTAAATCCCACTGAATGTGCCCAAGCCTCTTGAGAAACTAGAGCCTCCTGATCTAACAGTCGTGCAGTCTCATGGTGGAACTGACCATCCTCGATCAATACGTCAACTCTCTGAGATAGCTGAGTCTGTCTGTCCTGACCATCCTCGATCACAGCATAAATATCCTGAGTGTCCTTCTCTTGCACCTCAGCAAGCTCGGTCATTCTAGCATTGACCCCTCGAGGGACGTCAGTGCTACCTCCTCAACAGCCTCTTTTGGGTCTACCCAAACATCCCTAATACCATATCCGACCTCCTCGACTCTCTAACGTCTGATCTCGGCATCCATAGTGCTGATAAACCCATAGTCTGCTCTATGACCTCTAGTAGGTCTAGGAGCAGCAGTCAAACTCTCCCCTACCTCATTCCTCGATGTGAGAGTAGTCAGGCATAAACTCTTATGAGGTGGTAACTCGGCCTCGGGAAGGTCCTCCCTACGGTCGACTGGTGGTGGTATGAACAGTAAGGCTAGTAGTGGTAGTAGTGGTGATGATGGTAATGGTAATGATGTGGGTACATGTGGTGGTAAATGTAGTGATGATGGTGGAGGTGGTAGTGGTGGTGAGGGAATCTAAAGGTAGTGAGATGACAAGGTGGTTAGTGGAGATGGTGGTGGAATACGTAAGGCAAGAAGTCTCTCGACCTTCGCCTCTGATGGCAAAAGTATAGGTGTTTGGGGTTTAACAAACATCCTAGCTGTGTGCCGTCTAGGTGATGGTATAGGTGTAGGTGCAGTCTCATCAGTCTCAAATGCCTCTATATCCTCAGCTAAGGGAACATGGCCGACAATGGGTATAGCAGAATAGTCGGTCAGAGTTAGGTGCTCCTCCTCCTCGTCATCATCCTCGTTCTCAAAGGGCTCCTCATCCTCATCATCAGTATCATCATCATCATCATCATTATCGGAGGGCTCATCATCACCATCCCCTCCATCAGCATGATAGTCAGCATGATCCTCCTTGGGGTCCTCCTCCAGATCCTTGTCCGGATCGGAGTCTGCCACGTAGACCGGTGATAGGGCGATAGGTGAGGCATCAACAAGTAGAGGTTGGTCCTCTAAGGGTGCCTCAACATCAGATGGTACTAGGTACTCGGGGTACTCTGGCTCAGGTATGTATGGTACCTCGACAGGTGAAGGCCCGCTCAAGACCGGGCACATAATCGGGAGACGGTGGGTACTCAGGTCCTGACACATAGTTCGGAGATGGTGGGGCTACCGGCTGCATGTGGAATCCATCGTATCCATATACTATGACTCGTGGAGAACCTCCATTAGAAAATTCCTCGTCAGCTCCTTAGAAGACTCTCCCTGGCTCAGAATTATGTTAAACATTTGCCAACATATTCAGCGATAATTGTCTTCATGTTAGGCCACCAATAGAGTTTCTTAAGATCCTGATACATCTTGTCAGAACCCGGGTGAATGGAATATTTTGATTTATGGGACTCATGCATGATCAAGTCTCTTAGATTACCAAAGAGTGGTAACCAACTTCGGTTCTTAATACAACAAGTTCCATCAGGTTGGCTTTTCAAATGCTTTATCCATTACTCTTAAGTTTTCAGCCTTGATGTTTTCTTCTTTGAGTGCTTCAGTTGAGCTTTACGAATTGTAGGGGTAATTTGGAGGAATGGTTCTAAAGATGATCTAAACTCAGAGTGGTTTGATTTGTTTCTTCCGGCTTAAGGCATCTGCCATAACATTTTCCTTTCCAGGATGATAACAAATCTCACAATCATAATCTGCAAGCAATTCTAACCAACGGCGTTGTCTCGTGTTCAATTCTTTTTGATTAAGAATATGTTGAAGAATTTTGTGATCTGTGAAAACCGTACACTTTGTGCCATAGAGATAGTGTCTCTAGATTTTAGACGAACACAACTGCTCTAATTGAGATCATGAGTGTATAGTTTTCTTTATGGGGTTTGAGTTGTCGGATGAATATGCAATTGACTTTCTCTTTGACATTAACACCGCTCCAGACTTGAGGATGCATCACAGTAAACAACAAAATCATCATTTCCTTCTGGTAATGCTAAGATTGGAGCTTCACAAAGCTTCTGTTTTATTAATTGGAAAGCCGACTCTTGATCTTCGCCCCAGATATACTTTTTGTTTTTCTGGGTTAATTCAGTCAAAGACTTTGCAATCTTCGAAAAACCTTCGATGAATCTCCGGTAGTAGCCGGCGAGTCCTAAGAATTGACGTATTTCTGTGGGTGTAGTAGAAGATGCCCAATTCTTAACTGCTTTAATTTTGGCGGGGTCAACATGAAGTCCTTGACTATCAATTGAGTGTCCAAGAAATTACACGATTTGAATCCAGAAATCACATTTGGATAACTTGGCATACAATTTCTCCCTTTTGAGTAATTCCAAGATTATTCTCAGATAATTTGCGTGCTCTTCTTTGTTACGAGAGTAGATAAGGAATATTCATCGATGACACTATCTACAAATTTATCCATAAGTATGGTTTAAACACACGATTCATGAGATCCATGAATACAGCAGGCGCATTAGTTAAACCAAATGGCATCACTTGAAATTCAATACATGTCCGTATCTTGTTCTGAAAAGTAGTTTTTGGGAATATCTCATCCATGACTTCAGTTGATGGACAACTGATTTACAAACTCGATATTTGAGTAAACACTCGACCTTGGAAGTGTCAAATAAGCATCGATCCTGGGTAATTGGTAACGATTCTTTACGGTAAGTTTATTCAACTCTCGGTAATCGATACACATTCTGAAAGATCCGTCTTTCTTTTTAACAAATAAGACAGGAGCTCCCCAAGGTGAAGTTTACATTGGTCAAATAAAACTCGGTCTGACATACTCTTATAGATGGTTAGTTAGTCCTGCATTTTCTGAAGGAGCTAATCTATAAGGTGCTCGAGCTACAGGTGTCGCTCCTGGAATTAGATCGATTTGAAATTCTACTTGATGAACGAGAGGAAGGCCAGGTAGATCTTCAAGAAAAACTTCCGAGAATTCTTTGACTACCGGTATGTCTTCTAGTCGTTTCTCATCTTACTTCTTTTCCATTACTTAGGCTACGAAAACTTGACATCCCCTGGATATATACCTTTCGGTTTTTTATACAGGATATAAGATTTAGTCGGGTTTTACTTCGGTCACCTCAAATGATTAATGTTTCACCGTCGAATGGGATGTGGACGGTCTTTCTTGTTCATAGATTGATCCTAGCATGATTCTGGATAACCAATCCATACCAACGACGACGTCAAAACTATCGAGTTTAATCGGCATAAGATCAATTTAGAAAGGTTGGTTTAACAAGGTCAGGATTGCACCCTAAATAACGGTGTTTGTGCTTACTAAGTTTCTGTCAGCCATTTCGATATTGTAATGGGTGGAATATTTAGCTTAGAGGCAAGAGATATGGATACAAAGCTTTTATCGGCTCCAGAATCAAATAATACTCTAGCTAGATGTTGGTTTAGAAGGAACATACCCGTAACTACGTTCGGGTTTTGATGAGCATTCCTATCCCTTAGCATGTAGGCTCTTCCCTGGGCATTGTTGGTGGTGGTCTTTCGGCACTGATTTGCATAATGCCCTTTCTCTCCACAGGCATGGCAAGTAACTGTCACTGGTAGCAGATTACTTCCAGTGGTTGGCCCTTTGTTTCTGCAATTCTTAGTCGATGGCCGCCACCTGTTGCGAATGTAAACTAATAGTGCTGGTCTGTGTGATGCAAGTGCATTTCTTTACACAAGGGACAGTTTTAGTTTATCATTATTTTCGTTGTGGTGGCAGCATATAAGCCCTGAAGGTTTCCTGTCTTCTGTTCTGTTGTGGTTAGTGATTATTGTAGCGGTTGTTGGTGTTGGTATTACAGCAGTTGTTGTTATTATCGTTGCGGTAGTTGTTGTTGTTGAAAGTTCTTCTGTCATCAAACTTTTGTTTGTGATCACTTGATACTTGCATCGAAGTGTGCTTTGTTACTTGATCCATTAGCCTCTGGGCAATGTTAATGGATTTCTCTAAAGTTTGAGGTTTAGAGGCGGTAACATTTCCTTCAATACTTTGAGGCAATCCCCCGATGAAAACTACCATCATTTTCTTAGAATCTGGCACCATAATGGGACACAAGGTTGCCAATTCCTGGAATCTTCTCACATATGTCTTGAGATCATTCCCCTTCATAGTCAAATGGTAAAATTCGTCTTCCAGCTATGGACTTTCAGTTCGGGGACATTATTTCTTTATCAAAAGTTTATTGAATTCAACCCAAGTAATCTTGTAAGCTTCTTCTATCCCAATAGGTTGGGAAAAAGAATTCTACCAAGATAGAGCTTCTTCAGTAAAAGTACCAGTAGCAAACTTCAACTTGCAGTCTTCAGTACAGTTGTTACAGAAAAACACTGATAAAGTTCTTTCAAACAAGCGGATGAGACCAATAGCGCCTTCCATACCTTTGAAGTTGATAGGTTTGGCAGCTCATGTAGACTCTTTGTTGCTACAATGTCTTGGCCACAGGTGCTTTCTTGGATCTGGTGGTATTATCGAAGTTTTTGCCATGTTTGAGCGGTTGTGCTTCCGAGCTGCGGTTAACTGTCAGACAACTAAGTTTCCTGATGGCAGCATGAGTCATGGTTGGTGCTTCAGATGCTGGCATCCTTTTGGGAAGCATTATTCATAATATAAGATAAAACGTAATAAGAATGATGATCACAAGTGCTTTTATAATGGATAAAGTTTAAAAATAAACATTGTCACAATAGTGATATCGAAAATCATAGATAATTCATATCAAATAAGTATCTATGATTTATTTAGAATCATGGGTATGATTTCATAAACGTGGGAGTGGAGATGATGATATAAGAGAAGTTTTTTAGGATGGATATATCGGCTATTATGAACAACAAGGTCTAACTGCTTGCATTGTATTTATGATCATGAACAACTTGCCTTTGTATTGTACATAGTCAAAATTTGACAAGTGTTGTTATTATACCACACATCCCGTGGCTAGGTTAAAAGCTATAAATAGTATCTAATCTATTGTTCGTTGGTCTTTCTGGTGTTCTTGAGTTCATTGATTGCATTTTGTAGATGTATCTTTCATCTTATTGCTGGTGACGATTGAATTTCTTCGATGATTTGTTCTAGATTAGCAATCCTGAAGCGAGCCAGAGCAATCTTGTATGTTATTTCAATTTGCTTTCTTTGAGTTTAGCAAATTCGGCATGAGCTCTTTTGGAAGTCAGCTTCCAGTATGAGGCGAAATCTTCTTGTATAATCACCCGACTTGTTCGAGACCTTTATTTAGTCTTCTATGTGTATTGCGAGGGTCGAGAGAGAGTTTTCCAAGTGATCAGGTTTTCCTCACTTGCTCCTCGTGACGTTCTAGACTTGTCATACGAGAGCTTTCTCCCATCTCAAATTCTTGAGGTAGGGCAGAAGTAGAGGAGAATGATTGGTTATGGCCTTGTTTCTTAGGTGACAATAATTCCTCCAGAAGAAAGAATTCTTGAAGATTAAACATTGAAGATAACATTATAGACGGAGGTATAATAATTGGTGATGGAATAGGTGATTCTTTAGCATAGTATGCATGCATGACCTTCATATAGGGGTCATCATGAAAAAGTGAAAGAGTTGGTGAAGCTATTGGAACTACGCCAAATGAGTTAGAAGAGCTAGAATAAGTTTTTCCCGGTGAAGCTGGGACATAGTCCGGAGAAGCCGGAATAAAGTCGGGAAAGTTAGAGGAAAAAGCATCCTCAATCTCGGAAGTAGGATGGTTGGGAGAAGACATCGTTCTGTTAACAACCCAGTAGTAAATAACATAAGTTATTTATATAATAGTATAATAGTTATGTATCTTTACATACTATTTCGGAAATGTAGTGGCACGGAGGACTTTCTTGGATGGAAAAAGAAAAGTAGTTATAGTTAAGGTTTTAACCTTGTTCTCTATAACCGCGGCTCTGATACCAATCTATAACACCCTCATTTTTGACATATAGCAGCGGAAGCTAATATGGGGTATTATTTTATAGTATAACAGTCATAATCATAGAAAACGACTCGAAAGAGACGTTTTTAAAAGATAAGTTATCATTCATTATTTCATCAGAGTTTTTACAAACAGAGGCCCTAAAATCTACACGAAAACATAAAGTTTGAATGATAACAGTTTAGCCATCTTAAAGTCCGTGCCACTCCGTGCCATAAGATGTTCAGTTACCTGAAATAAACATGCTAAAAAGTCGACACAAAGGTTGAGTAAAATTCATAGGTTTATAGTAAATAGTTTTGAATACAAGCTCAATAGTGAGTTACGTTCTTATACACCCATAGTTTGTAATAATTGCAACACATACAATTTTCATGAAAAATAGTATTTTTGCCCTAAGCTCATGACACCGAAGCCTTAGGTTAATCAATAACCAATGGTGGGGACTAAGGCAAAATATATAGAATAGCCATACAATTTTAAAATAAACATTTTATGGTTTAAGCATGTCATCCCCCTCACCGGTTTATGAAAATATTAAAGAGATTTAAAATTGAGCTATGAACTCACCTGTAACAGTATAGGAAATCTAATTTGATTACAAAAGAAAATCAAGTGAAAGTAACGCTTCGAGTCACGCAACCTGGTAGATATGTCCAAGTCTTAGTGTATAGGTTTATGTTTCAAACTTCATAAAGATTAACACTATATCCTTTTGAATTATTAAATATTGGAAGATATTGAGTCATTTGTTCGGAGCTATCATAATCCCAGAGGCCATGTAGTATCTATGAGGAGCCAGGGCACTTTAAAATCGTAAACCCAGCAAACAACTCGTCAAAACAATAACTCAAATGAAAATCCCTTCCATATGAAATTCCCTGTAACTGAGATACGTTAAGATTTTAGTATCTCAAAAAAGTTAGTTGACTGATAAATTATTTCATATTTAACGAAATAATGCGTCGATTTATGAATTTAATAACGATAAATGTGTTGCGCTTTAATAAAATCGAGTCTTTATAATATTAATTATATATTTTTAAGACTTAATATAAAGATAATATATTTTATATTTTTTAAGTTTTGCACAAAATTGCAATATATATACACTTTTTGTTATAACTTTTACAACTTTAGTTCTACTTCTTATATATATAAGTATATAAAAAATTAAATAAAGCCTTAACTTTAGAAACTTGGAAAAATAGGTCCTTATAGTTATAAATTTGGAATAATGACATTTTCAGCCCCTTTATTTATAAATTTCAGAAAGTTACCATATATACCCCTATGCATGAAATATTTCAAAAACACAAGTCCCAAAAAAAGCCATGCAAGCTTATTTTAAGATTCCACAAATGATATTTTCAGGTTTATGAAGCTTATTATAATAAGCTAAAACAAAGATTACTAAGGATGAATACAGTATACAAAAGATTTTTAGAAAAAGATTCGTTAGCTATAAAGATCAAACGGGTCTTTTTTAGGGTTTTAATAAAAAATCACATGGGTTTGAGGATTACATATATGATCCTTAAGAGTATTATGAAACATTCATAATACAGAAAATAAGTTATGGAACAAGACTTAGGCTTAACTTGGCAAAATGGTCGAAATGGTATTTTTTTTCGGGTTTCGTACTGCCTAGCAACGACTTCAAGGCTCTTTTTTCTTGATTCTTGGCTTAAATATTGAGGCTAGGGATCTATAGATAATACTTCTTGGGGGGGGGTGCTAAGCAGAACTCTATTTGTGTGTGCATTCAATTTTTGAGATATATTTAAAATGATGGCAGTTTTCGGCTATTTATAGGGTTTAAGACCTTGTGCCATCGTTTTCTTGGTGGCTATGAGGTTATAGCTGTATATAATGACTAAGGATGGCCTAGGGTAGTATTGAGGCCTAAGGAGGAGTATCTTGGCAAGATTAGGAAGTTGTGGTGGTTTCGTGATAACAATGGAGGACAAGTAGGTTGACAAGGCCAAACATGTGCTATAATGGGTGGTGATTGGAGGTCTTGTAAGCTGCTTGGTGATGTCATAGAGGTGCTTGGTTGCTTAAAATAGGTAAAAAATGCAAGAAAAAGGGGTGGTCGGTTCATTTGCATTTGGTTAGGGTTCGGGTTTTAATTTCTAGTAGAGTTAGGGTTAAGATAGTTTAGGGTTTAGTGATTAGTGTTAGGATTAAGTTTAGGGTTTTAAGATTAAGGTTTAGGCCGATTTTTTAAGGTTTAGGGTTTATTTTAGGTTTAAATGAGTGAAATTAAGGTTTTAAGAGTAGACATTTTTGTCTTTAGGGTTTAAGGTTATTAGATAAGGTTAAGAGTGAATAAAGGTTTAGGTATAGTGTTAGGAGACCATGCATTAAGTGCATGAACATGCTGTTAAAAAGTGGTGGTAAGAAACATAGAATGAATTTGGAGGTAAAATGACCTAGTTTGACTTTCTTGCATTATTGACTTGTACATTGAGCTTTAGAAAGTTATACATTGTTTTGGAGGGAAAAGTTATTCAAATATGATGCTATGTACAACCGTAACACAATATAAAAAGGCTGTACATTCATTTATTATGTATAACATTACATAATAATTAGGGATTTGATATAAACGTTAACGTTTAATGCTTGATTTTGTGTATATAAACGTTTTGAAAAGTACGTTAAATGGATAATCGTACTTGTAAAAATTATAGTTAAGAATATAGACTTGAAATATTATGAATGTTTACATGATATAAACAAATATAGAGATGACATTAAGAGGCTGCGTGAGCTCAAGTTTACTTTAGAGATGCAGTTACGTTGCATTATGAGATAAAAGCCAAAATTTCCCAGTAAATAGTTGGTATGCTATTATATAATAGATAGATATTACAGTGCATCTAATTTAATAGATGGATATTTACATTGATGAAAATTGCGGGTTGTTATAGTTTATATTGAACGATGATTTTTAGTTTACACGATTTAACTATACGATAATAATTAAAAGTAAACGCGCAAAATTCTAAAATAAATAATGGAATAAATGAAGTCGTAAATGACCTGAAAATGTGAAATGTTACAATATAAGTAAACAGAGAGAAAGGCGTGCTAGCCTAGCCATTTCATTACTACCATTATAACTATGTTTTCCTATGCAACGTTACATCATGGTTTGATTAATGGTTTCTAAAGTCGACAGACCTGAATAAATATCTTTTGTCTGTCCTATAATTCCTACGATCCTGAATCCCGCGAAAGTCACGAAGGTAGGACAACCAGGTTATAGTGATTAATCCCAACTATCCCAAAAACTAGTCTAATAACCTATACAGATTATTAACCCTCTCTGAAAGAGTTCCTGTGCTTTTTAAGTATATTAAGTGATAGAGGCGGTAACAGGGTTAGTTCCTACACTAGGGTTAGAATGATCATCTTTCCATAGTACCCTGCTAATCACATGTTCAAGCGGTAATCTAATAACAGGATTAACATGATCTAAACCACCCGCAGTACTACCAAAACTCAGGGTTACACGATAGTCAAAAGGATATCCAACAAAACCATGATCTAACAGGAAACAAACATTATAACAATAGTAGATTCATGACTAGGTCAACACTTGAAGTGCTTAGTCGCTCATGGCAACAACAAAGCAAGAATTAATAAGGATAATCATGGATGGAAAACTTATAATTCTTACAGAAGTTGTTTATGAACAATTAAATACAAAAGTAAGTTTAAGTGTGATCTCCCTTGGACTTCTTGTGGAATTCTTCGAGCTATGGAGGCCTTGATTACCCATTAGATCTGTGGTGGAATGGTTGATATCGAGTTGTCTGAATGAGGCCTCTATTTATAGATTTTGAATAGTTTACGGCGTAACCTTTTAGGAGTTTACTACGTCGTAAACTACTGGCGCGTACTTTTTATCTTGTAGGCTTAAAGGATGTTACGGCGTAATCAAGTGTACACGTTATGCTGTAATGTTGACTCAGATAACTCATCATTCCATATTAATAATGTTACGGCGTAAACCTTGCTTGTGGTTACGTCGTAATCTTGCTAGGTGACGTGTCTTGCCTTGAATAGGTTACGGCGTAACACTATCGTAGGGGTTACGCCGTAAAGTCTCGTAAGAATCCGTGTTTTATTCATTTTTTTGGTCATTTTTTCGTGTTTCTTGTCACATACTTGCATTTTACCTGAAAATAATGAAATAACCGTAAAAGTATCGAATTCAAGTATTTATAAGACAATTGCAAGTATTTTTAAGGAAAAATTGATACTAAGAAGTATCAAATATTTGATGTTATCATATTCATACGGAATCGTTCTTGTCCTTTTTTTTATAAAGCTTTCGTGCTGATAACGTGATGTGAAACAACGACCTAATAGCAACACATATAACCGATGTATAGAAGAAGAAGAAGAAAGTAAAGAGAATCAAGACATGCGTTTCATTGATAGTGATTCCATTACAATATATAAGTCTTTATATATAAGCCTCTAATCATCAATGTATTAACTACGACCATTATTGAGTCATAATGTTTGAAAGAATATGGATAGTCACATAATAAATAAATATTTATAACATAATTCACTTAAACTATAAATATCATGACGATATTCAGTTGTATTTAATTTGTAGTTGCATATGACGAATTCACTTAAACTAAATAAAATTGCTAAGAATGTCAACTAGACCGATTCTTGGGAATATTTCATTATAAATGTAGATGTTATTATGCTATCTAGCTACATCCAACAACACTTGCACAAATATACATTTTACGACTTTGACATAATCTTACTTTTGATTTATGGATCCTCCGACGTACGGCTCATCTGGTCGCAGTAAGATCCAAATTGCGATGGCGTATGTGCTTCCGGGGGTCTTGCTTGTTGCAGCTGCCATGTTTGGTATCATTCATATAGTTGCTACAACAAGAAGGTAATAGTTATTATAACCATGCTATTTGAAAATTACGTTAATCATTAATACCAGCACTATACAGAAACATGATGTATTATTTTGGTTATGATGCAGATACTTTTTTGCATTACTCTGCGTTGCTGCTCTCTGTGGCATCATCATTGGTGTTTTAGCGGTTCTGGCGTTGATGAAGCAAGAAGGAAATCTCCCAAAGCTGAAGTTTCGTTTTATGATAGAAGGTTCGGGACTGGATATCCGATATGGTTAGTTCCTGAACCATACTATCTATATATGATTGGTACACATTAGCGCTAGGCTACCCCATTTATATTTCGGCAAGTTGTCATATAGTCTTTGTCTTTAGTTATGTCCACCAATAAATTCTTAACATTTCCCTAAGATATAATGTATTCGGAGGCCAACAAAGTTTTAATTTTTACCACACCATATATAAAGACCGACTTATTGGCCACCGAACTATAATTTTGTTTTCGTTTACAACAAGTCGGGCCAAATTTGTTCTCGAAAACCATACAAAGAAAATAACGAACCCACCCTAACATATTAAAACAATACTATTCAAAAAATATACTCCGTATGTGAGATGTCAATTCTACCTCTTTAAATTAGATGTCACTTTATAGCATTAATAGTGATTTTGACATTTTAAACGAAAAGTTCACGTCTTTATTTCTATCCATATTATTGTACCATGTTAGATGTATGTCATTCTTTCCGTTTGATTATTACGTGACATAAATTCGGCTGAAATTGGTGTAAATAAAAACAAATACATAGTAACATATAAGTTTGTTTTAATAAATTGGTGGCCTACAGGTTAGAAATTGTAAAGTTAAGTGGCCTTCATGTACATTATCTTTTTTAATGCAAAAAACTATTTCCCGGTATATAGAAAAGCGAGAAAGTTATGCACAATGATAAAATTAGGTAGTTATGTTATTCCTAGTGACAGTTTTTCTACTTGATATGGCACAGCTGCTTGTGGAGAATTCGACTCCAACAACAATAGGAGTATCACAAATACGAAGCAAAAACAAGCAGAGTTGGATCTATTGGAAAATCCCCTTCCTCTGGAGACAGAGGTGAAGGATTCAATCCCCACTCCTTGCAAGGCCGTAGGTCCTCGAATCCCTCCACCTTCGAGTAGGAGTAAAATTGTCTATATATCACGTCCTCCATTTCCCCGTAAAAAACGGGTTTGGATATCGCCGAGTATCACATATACGACGCAAAATGAATTCGCATATTAGACCTAACAAGATTCTTAAGATTTATATTGAAAATTGATGTTAAACCTTACTTTGATTCTACTCTTTGTATGGCTTTTGTTTATGTTTGATTTCTAAGAAAACCGTTTGTCGTAACCCCCAAAAAGCTGGATAATTTTTTGTATACAATCACTACTACATATCAGGCCTTTAGCGACATACATTTCCGTAAGAAATCCGTTGGTATTAGTGGTGCCGACGGATTAGTGACGGAAATTGTGTGTCGGTGAACATAATCCTGTAAGAAATAGTGACAAAGAATATATGTCGGAATCCTGTTGGTGATTTTTTTGTCGGAATTATTAATGTCGAAATGTCGTCGGTAACAATTTCGTCAGAAATCAGTCGGTAAATTGTAGAGGTTTAAGGGTCACAATTCTGTCAGAAATAATCGTTGACTAGACATTCCCTCACACATTTCCTCCCACAACACTTAAACCTTAACCTTTTAAACTCTCCTTTCCACCATAAACAAACTTATAAACAAACCTCCAAAACTTTAAAATATAACCCTGTCTCCAAAAATTTCCCAAAAATAAAACTCCAACCCAACTTCCCCTAAAGAAAAAAATTCCCTAACCTAAATCCAAACCAATTAACTTCTCACATAAAATACCCCCCTCAGCAATCTCAACATAATCCTAACACATCCCCTACCCAAAAATGTCCTAAAATCCAAACCATAAATCCACCAACTCTTAAAACTAAATATCCCACACTCAATAATTCCTCAACCCCACATTAAACTATATCCAACCCCATTACTCAAATCTATAACAACTATATAACTCCATCCACCTAACTTACACCCCTCTCCTCCTCATACATAACCTCCTCATCCACCTCTATCTCACCACCGTCACAACCATGTCATCACAACATCTCCCTCAATATCCCTCATAAAATTTCCTCATTATTACTCTCAATCTCACCTAAACGCAATCTACCCAATTCATCATCATCCATCCAGATGACCATTCACCCTCCTCCCCGAACTTTCATACCCTACCCTCTTTCCTATCGCTTATCCTTTACCTCCCACACCTAACAAACGCACTATCTTTAACCAAAACATAAATCTGCAACCCCCCCTTCACTCCCCCTCCTCCACCACTTTACTTCACACACTTTAATGTTCCAAGCTCCATCTTTACCACACATCCTAAATAATTCCACCAAAGACCGCGCACCCACTTTGAAACAATCAAATTCAAATACTCTTAATCCTCTTATAAATCCAACCCCCCCCGTCTACCATCCCCCCCTTTAAACCAATCACTCACCCCCTACCTATCACTTTTCCTACCTCCCAATATTCCCCCCCAAATCCCATCCCACTCTCTTTTTAATTTCCCTCCCACGTCTTACCCCCTAATTCTTCCTCTCCTCCTAATAAACTTTCCCCCAAACAACACCCACCCAACCCCCCTTAATCCATGCACCCTCTTAACCTCACCCCACATCCCCTAGATTTTTCCCCCCAATAATCTCAACCCCCCCCCCCTGCTCACAAAACACCCCACACCACTCCCTTCCATCACAACCCTCTCCTGCATCCCCCAATACACACTAAACCCCCAATTATTATTCAGACCTCTACCCTCACAATTAACATTAACCCCCCCTCGCCCCGCCCCTCCCCCCCCACCATAAATCAACCCTATTCACCTTATCCCCCAAATTCCATCATCAACCCTATCCCCCAACTCAAAATCCCCCCCTCCCCTCCTTATTACAAACCACCACCACACCATCCCCCCAACCCCTTATTACCAACACTACATTACCTTATCAACACTTAAATAAACCCCCACCTCATCCCCCTATTTTAATTATTTACCACATTCCCTAAACACCTTTTTAATTCCTATATTAAACCCACATAAATCACCCATAATGACCATTACCACTCACCACCTCTATACCTCCTTCATTTCCCCTTCCCCTCCCCCAACAAACAATATGTCCTCCATTCCTCACCATTATATTCTTCACTATAAACATCCTCACCACCCTATAGTAATACATCAATCACTCCACATCCTCTCATATATATCCTATTCTCATAATTTTATCCAAAAATTAACTTTCACCAATAATTCCCCCCCCTTTTATAATTCCTCATAAATCACTCCCCACCAAAACCTACCCACTCTATAGCCCAAAACTTACCTTAAATCCCCCAAATACATAATCCCCTTATTTAATATCATCCAATACACATCCTCTATTAACCTCTCCCCATCTTCTAACCCCCCCCTCCACTACCCCCCCCCCCCCCTCCTACCCCTAACATTTATTCCAACCCCCTTTATTACCATAGGCTCTAAACCAATAAGCATGAGCTTATTCTTCAAATTCCACTTTTGCTTCTTTTTTTTTGAGATGATTTTCGAAGGATTTTTTTTGTTTTCTCTTAACTACTTAGCTTTTTAAGCTACTACTTGAAAACAACTTATAATTAAGCTTAATTGGAAACTTTTAAACACACTTTAACAAAAATCATTAACTTAAGACTTGGAATTAAATACTTGGATTTTTAACTTATAAACCTCAATTGTTCATTAAACTTTAAAATTAATACAATGCTGAAAGAAAAAGTTTAATAAGCTGAAAATAAGTAAAAATGACTTAATGAAAATTACAATTAACTAAGATTAAGCTAAGATGCCCTTTAGGCTTACAAAAGTGTCCTATTTATAGCCGAATTCTTCATAAGCTTGGTCTTTGTGTTGTGCTTCCTTTGTGAGGGCTTCCAGAGGTTGTGTTAGTTGTGTGAGAGGGTTCATAAACAAATCCCAGCCATTAAATCCAAGTGTGCTTCTTTTCATGCCATCTTGACCATCGAATTTTGAGAATGGTGAGGATTGCCAAGGTGGAAAGTTGTTTAGGGGTTTGAGGAAGGTAGTGGAGGTGAGGGAAGAAGTTTATCCAGGGTTTAATCAAAGGTGGGGGTAAAAGAGAGGGGATTAACCCGTGAGTGTGTTTGGGTTGTTTTTGGGCGGGAAAGCCTGTTTGAGAGGTAACAGGGGAAAGGTTTGGGGATGGGGCAGGTTTGGTCCCTCACTCTTATATCTCATGTTGCAATATTAGTCCTTGTGGTGATTTGAGTTTCAGGGTTTGGCAAGAAAGCCCCCTCAACTCTTATATGATTATTACAAAGTCAGTCCTTGTGTTAATACAAGTATGGGGGTTTGGCAGTTTTGCCCCCTCTACTTGTATTTTAAGTAAATTGCAAATTCAGCCCTTGTAGTCTTTTTATCCTTGCAACAACTTAGGGATTTGGCATTTGTGGTCCCTCAAGTTGTATTTTCTGCTTCAGTCTCTCGGAGTTGACTTTGACTCTGTCGGGGTTGACTTTGACTTTGACTATTTGACTTTTCTGTTGACTTTTTGGCTTGATTGACTCTTTGGCTTTGATTTTGCTTCGTCTTTTCACACTTTTCCATTCCGTGCTCAGTTTTGTCGTTTTTGGCTTTGTTTTTCGTCCTTTTCTGAATATCCGTTTCCTGCACAATACAAATGCAAAACAAACATATATTTGGCAGTTTTTGTCTGTTTTTGGTCATTTAAGTCCGTTTTTAATGGAAAAAGGTATGTGTAATTAAGCACATACCAAAATCCCCCATACTAAGGTATTGCCGTGTCCTCACGCAATGTTATGAAGTAAACATTTACGAAAACTAAGAATCTCAATCCCCCTCGACTAATAACCTCGAAAAGTAGCTAAGTGTTCGTCAAGGAGAATTAAAGAATCAATAGCTTCGACAAGTCCCGTTTTCACCATTTTTACATGTACACTAACTATCCCTAATATTTTTGGATTTTCCTTTTTTTTCTTTTCTTAACTACCTGTTTGACTTCCTTTATTTTATCAACACTGGGATCATAGAATGAGAAGCGCCCATAGAATAATCTACGGATGTCCTGACGGATAAATTCATCGTCCCCGATTTTTCACTAGTCCCAAGCTAAGCGTAAAAACGAAATCACCGTTAAGTACAAGTAAAGATGCTAACACTACTTATAACTATGACTTGTCAACTTTTTTGCTCCCAACAATTATTCAATTAGTGTGATTGTGCTTAATTTTAAGTTAAATTTAGATCGACAGTTTTAGAAAGTAGTACAATTTATGTGCATAACGATATTTCTAAAGAAAT
>BQNB010118348.1:0-17798 GCA_026074375.1 Tanacetum coccineum | reverse complement strand
GAACACAAGTACAATTACTCATTACTAATTGGTCTAAGTCCCTATTAAATCCAAGTTGCTAATTTCCCGCTATCATGAACTGTTAATTGCTTGTAAGCGCGAATGTTATGGGTAGATCTATCGGGATTGACATCCCTGTTTGTCTTAGACTGACATTAGTCAAGCGAATACAGTTTCATTTGAGACATTACGGGTGTCCTGGGTTTGTCACCTACATGGGCATTCATTTTGTGGGATGCACACAGGTTAACGCGTCGGTGTCATGAGCTTAGACAATAGTAAATGCTTTTCATTGGTGACTTATAGGGATACTATATTTCACACTATGGCTAAAATCTTGTGGTTCATCACTATTATCAAACAAACAAACCTATAAACTCACCAACTTTATGTTGACGCTTTAGCAATGTTTTTCTCAGGTGTTAAGAGTGAAGATTCTATATGAAGTCTCATGCATTGCAGTCATTTCCAGTTTAGCTAAAGATCATTTGTTCCATTTAAAAACCATGTTGTCTTGTCGATTTATGCTTCCGCACAATGTTTAAACAATTTATTACTACCTATTGCAAATGATCAATTTTCTAAAACATCTCATATAGAGGGCGTTCTTTATTGCCTTGTGTTGTGATATTTATAAAGTCACACGCCCCTGGTTGCCATTATACTCTGATATTTTAGGGGTGTGACAGTGATCATAGAAAGTATAGTTAGATATTGGTGATCATAGAAAGTATAGTTAGATCAAAAGTATAGTTAGATCATGGTGATCATAGAAAGAAGAGTTAGATTGCTGTGATTGTGTTAGTGTCTAGGTGTAGTGAAGTGAAGTTGTGCGGTGAAGTGAAGTTGTGTCATGAAGTAAAGTTGTGCGGTGAGGTAAAGTTGTGTCGTGAAGTGAAGTTGTGCGGTTAGTAATTTAGTCCTCAAAATACATAAGTTGTGATAGATTGGTTTTAGCTATGATTAGAACTCGACATTTGGCTTAGTGTCAGAAATCGGTGTAAGCTTAGTTGTGTATGGTTTTACTCCGCCTAAAGGGAGCTTGTTGACTAGTGAAGTAACTCTCGAGTTGGGTACCCGGGGAGTGGAGTAGGGCGAAGAGGTGCTTCGTGGCCTAACAACTATAAATCATCGCGTCCGGTTTGCACTTTCTTTTACTTTTCGCTTTACATCTTTATTTACCTTATATCCTTAAATTTATATTTGCATTAGATCTATATGTGTGTTGATTGTTGCTTATATTGTTTGGATGATGATTGTGTCATGGATAGAAGTTAACATTATGATTGTGTTTATATTGCTATGACATGTTCTAGTGGATATAGATGCATTATTCACACTCATCATATTTCATCTAACATGATGGATAATTTGATACTAAATATTTTAGGTTTTTAAATGGAAACGTATTAACCCTCCTCTAAGATTTCCACAATTGGTATCAGAGCCAGGTTGCTCTAATTTTCAAAACAAATGGTTTTAAAAATGAAGCACGATCTATGTATCAAATTACCCATGAAGGGGGAATAAATATGAAAAGTGTTTTATTGCTTAACTTATATTAGTTTTGTTGTTAAATACAGTAAGTATACTAGCTCGAAGTAAAAATGATGTTTAAAATAAGTGTTTTATGTTCGGTATCAAACTCATTAAGTTCTACATCTTTCCGCTAAGTCACTAAATGATTTTGTACAAAAAATGCAAATCTGAGTGTCAGATGGGCGGTCCACTTATCTCCATGGGCGGCCCCCTTATCTCCTGGGCGGCCCCCTTATCAATCAGGGGGCCTCCTGCCTGGTTCGGCAGATTTTTGAAAACTTTGAAAATTCATAGAAAATCAACCGTAAGTCCGTAAAAGTCGTGCCACCCGTCATTTTAAAGATAATTAAGTCTACTTTCGTTTAAAAATACTTCCAAGTAGTTATTCCAAACTTAAGTAAGTCAGAAATACAAAATACTACATACTGGTAAAAAATTTGTGTCTCGTTTTAAGGTAAACCTTGTATTTTACCTTTTCCTTCGAGTCGGGCATTTCTAGTCGGTATATCTTTGAAAAATAGTGTAATTAACTTTTCAAAAATATTAAAATTGATTAATTTTTTAATAGAGGAGGAAACTAATTCGTTTTTAAACAAAACCGAGCTAAGTATACATTGTTGTATCTAATACACAAAACGCCGACAAGTACTTTTGTGCGTTATGCTAAATGATTATTGCTTATGTGTATGTATTAATATAGTTAGTTAAACCCTTATGTGCTTGTAGCATTTCATAATAAAATATTAAATGATCGCTGCTATTTGAAATATAGCTAATTGAATATCCAAGCACATGTGTCATGTACACTATTCGTTGTAGCTTGTTTTCCGGTTATGTCTAACTAGTAAACTTATGCTAGTTTCTGGCATTTAAACATTGGGGGAAATTGTTCTTGCATCGACTATAGGCATAGATCACTTAATTTAAACAAATGTAAACATAAACATCTTGTAATTCTTTTTCGTGTATGGGGGAAATATACTTTGGAATAAGAGTTCAATAACTTATCAAGTATATTATTAAATGTGTTAATACTAGTCACCTAAATATTTCCAATGATTTAATCTATTTTCAACAACACGTTTAAATATTTTCAACAATCTTACCTTGTTTAACCTTTAGTTGTGTAAAGAAGGAGAAAATGGATCATTTTAATATAGTAGTATTTAAGTAAAAGAAAATGTATTTTCGAACTATGCGTGTGTTTGAATTGATCCAACATAACACACCTAATTTTATTTTATATAGCATTCTACAAGATTGTGTTTAATTATACTTTGATTTGTCGAAAGTGTTTGCTCCTTGTAGTAATAATTAAATTGTCTTTTCACATAAACAAAATATATAACAATCATGAAGCAATAAGTTAACTTTTCATCATTCATTAACCTTACTCTCACAAATAATCTTAGGATTAATGGAACACACTATTAAAATATTTATTTTTTTTATTTTCTTTTATGTACTGAGTTGTTCGTATTTTCGAACTATGTGTGTGTTTGAATTGATCTAACATAACACGCGTAATTTTATTCTATATAGCATTTTACAAGAGTTGTGTTTTGTTTAATAATACTTATGATTTGTTGAAAGTGTGCACATTGCACGTAACAATAAATGGTCTTTTACATAATCAAAATATATATAACAATCATGAAGCAATAAGTTAACTTTTCATCATTCATTAACCATATAATCTTAGGATTAATGGAACACACTATTAAGATATTTATTTATTTTCTTCTAAATGAGTGTTCGTGAGGGTCAAGAAAGATCTCAAGTATATATCGATTCATTATTCAAATTATGGTTGAGATATTTATCGAATCTAATTGACAAGTTTTTTTTAGTATGGACATGAAATTGGATTCTTATTTGTTTAGCTTCAAGACTATATCAATATATAACAAAAGATATTATCTTGGATCTACATACTCAATCACACTAGATTGATATGAAAATAATTACATTCTTTTCTAGATGAAAAAAATATGCATCGGATCATAACTCACACTTATGTTGATGATGCCATATTGAGTCTACTTGTCCAATGGTTGTGTTCCAAATATTACACTAATATGTTTAATACATGCATAAAATACACAATGAATTAGGATTGACGACTTGGATGTTTCATCCGAAATATTCAAGCAATTTACATTGCAATGCAATTGGTAAATATGTCATTTCCGAAAAATACCAAACACGAGCAAACCAACAACATATGTAAACTTTGCTCATACAACATAAAAGCACAACTCAAAGCTAAAATTCACTTTTAACTGAATTCTCAAATAAGAATGATATTCTTGTTTATTCACCTAGGATAACATGATGTTTGGGAAACATTATGTTTAAAGAATTTATAGACTTATCGTATTAAACGATTGATACAGGATAATATATATCCTATGCATTTTATTTTTTTTGTAGCATAAATAGTTGTGTTACAAAAAATACATGATAACGCCCAAATTATACATGTTTTCTATGGCGTTATTTGTATATATTTTATCATTTCTCATGAACTTTCGATACTTAATAGCTTAAAATTGCTTGCAGGTTCACTTGAAGACATCTCGAGGTTAAATACATCAAAATCAAATACTTACACGTTAAAGAACTCATCATTCAAGAAAAGATCAACAATCAAGCTCAAAGTGCCAAATGTGGGCCGCATTTACCATTTGTGCGACGCACTTACCTTAAAGTCAAAGACAGTCAAATACGCATTAACTCAACAAGTACGCTGCATAATTTCCTTTGTGCGCCGCACTTCCCATCTGATATGAAGAATTTATGAAGACTTTAATGCTACTGCATTTACACCCTAAGTACGCCGCACAATTTCTCTTGTGCGCCGCACTTATTCAATAAACATTTAATACGTATGCATTTAATCACCAAGTGCGCTGCACAATCTTTTGTGTGCGCCGCACTTTCACCCGAATTTCAGCCTATAAATAGAGCCTCAAAATCTCTCATTTTCATATCAACATATCATAGAATATCATCAACACACAAAAACATAAACCATCTCTCCCTTTCTCCAAGCATAAACACCATATCTTTTGGAGATTCAAGATCAAAGAACCAAGAACCAAGAACGAGGAAGAATATCATATTAGTATAAGCAATATAATGAAGTTTGTTATTGAAGCAAGTTATGTTATGAACTCCTTATCCATGAGAGGCTAAATCTCTCATGACTACTCGGTAATGTTATGATAATGAATAAGCGTTTGGTATGATCATGATCTCTTTAATCTCAAGCTTATGTTGCAATCCTATTATATCTTATCTTGCCCATGTTTGTTATCAACTTAGATTATACAATCATATCGGTAAAGGTCGAAAGACCCGTTATGATCTATGTGGTTTTAAAGATTTGTCTATGGTCTTTGTCGTTTGTGCCGAGAAATCTATTTTCATAAATTGATAAACAAATAAGCTTTGATATACTAGTAACTAGATTATTTGAGTGACACATTTGGTCTAGTTAACTAAATATAAGTCTTGAGTTAATTAAGTTAGTTTGTGAAAACGTTTTCCGACGAGAAAATCCTTTTTATAAATTAAGGTTCCATCTTCGAGGTCTAATCATTACCAACACTTATAAATTATTTTCAACTATCCGAGTTGTCATCTTTATTATCACTGGTACAACAAAAGTTACTTTCAAAATTGTTAAAATCTATTTTTCTTTTCAAATCCTTGTGGACGACCCGGTCTTACCTAAAAAGATTATACTACATACGTGGGTTATACTTTTACCCGTGTGTTTCCATATAATAAAATTGGTATTTTCAGTAATTATGAATTTAAAGCTTTTAAAACACATCAAAGTTTTTGGCGCCGCTGCCGGGGATTTTTAAGCATTCTGTAGTCAACTCTGGAAAACTTATTTTAACCCCCCTCTTTTTCAAAAATCACCGTATAGTTTTCTGGCAAATTGACCCCTAACAATTTATCCCTTGGATGCACACGTGCTTCCAATTATGAACTTGTTGAACCGTTACCTGAACCTGAACGTACTCTGAATCGAAGACTTCATCGATGGAACAGAAGAGTTCCATTCAATCAAAGAAACAACCCACCTCAACACCCGAGAATTGTCTATCCGCCAATTCTCAACATCAACCACTTCCGTCACTTTCTTGATATTCTTCAAAATTACGATCCAATTGATGATGAACCCATGTGGGCCGCCGACCGTGTTGTCGCTCCGACTCCCGGTTCCGCAATCACTATTCTTGAAACAGCAAATGAATTTGCTATTAAAGGCAACCACTTGACTCTTGTCAAAGGAAACCAATTCGATGGTAGAACTAAAACCGATCCTCACAAACACATTCACAAATTCCTCGGAATCTGCGATATGTTTAAATAAGAGATACCGAAAATGAAGCTGTGCGCCTAATGATGTTTCCCCTATCACTAACTGGAGAAGCAAAAACATGGCTGGACGAACTCAACGAAGGAACTATCGAAACGTGGGATGAACTCCGAGCCGCTTTCATTAGCCGATTCTTTCCCCAGCTCTTTTCGACCAACTCCTTGGAGAAATCCGAGCTATCTCTCAACATGAAAATGAATCTTTAACCGATGCTTGGCTTCGTATAAAGGAAATGCTCTAAAACTGCCATGGTCACAATTTGTCCAAAGGCAACATTATCAAAATCTTCTATCATAGTCTCAGCAAGATAACCCAAGAAGTTCTGAATGCCTTAGCTGGTGGTATTTTCCTCTATAAAACACCTAATCAAGCTTATCAGCTTCTCGAAGATAAAGTCTTACTCAAGCTCGACTGTGCTAAAAATCAAAAAACCAAATCAACTCTTAAGAAAACTATTGCTTTCGCCGATGAAGGTAGCAGTAATTCTGATACTGACAAACTTATGGCCCGAATGGATGCCATGACCCAGAAAATGGATGCTCAGTACAAAGAACTCCAATCTAATGCTAAAAAAACAAAACCCGATCTTGATGAAGATGACTTACCCATGTCTCGCTAAGAAGAGGCAAACTTCATGCAAACTTTTTGTAAGACTCATTTTTATAATGATTACCGCGACCGAGACTCGAATCACGATAATTGGCGTTCAAACGAATGAAGTAGTTATAACTGAGATAACTACCGATCCAATACCGATGATAAATCCTATGACCTTTAAAAATAATATAACAATTTCATGAAATATCAGCAATCAACCAATGCTTTTGTCAAAGAAACAGTCATGGACCTCAAAACTCAACTCGAGACAGTAGCTAAAAATCATCAAGCTTCAATCTAGAACCTTGAAACTAAGTTCGACAGACTCGCTGACAAGCAATCTGGTCGACCTTCTGGATCTCTTCCAAGTAACACTCAACCAAACCCAAAAGGGCACAACTCCAAAGCCTATCAACCACCGCAATCTCGTAATGAGCATGTGAATGTCGTGTTCACAAGAAGTGGTAAATCTTATAACCCACCAGTTAACCCAAATGATCAACAAGACAATTCTGAAACCCCTATCAATTTCGATAGTGATGATGAAGACAAAGAACCTACACCACAACCAAAAACTCAAGATTCCAAACCAGTCAAAGAAACTCCGTTACCCAAACCATACAAACCAAAAATCCCGTATCCTCAACGTCTAAGGAAAGAGAAAATGGAAGCCCAATACGGAAAATTTCTCAACATGATCCGCGCCGTTCAAATCAATGTACCTCTTATCGATGTCTTAGCCGAAATGCCTAATTATGGCAAGTTTCTCAAGGAACTCATAAGCAACAAACACAAAATCGAACAAATTTCTGCCGCTTTCTTAAGCGATGAAAGTTCAGCAATGATCCAGAATAAAGTTCCACCAAAACTTGGAGATCCCGGAAGTTTCCTTATTCCATGTAATTTCAACAAAACTTTCTCCTACAATGCCTTAGCCGATCTTGGTGCTAACATTAAACTTATGCCGTATTCTTTACATGCCAAACTATCTCTCGAAACACTTAAACCTACCAAAATGAGCATGAGATTAGCTGACAGATCATTCTAATATCCTGTTGGAATAGCTAAAAATATGATCGTTGAAGTTGGTCAACAGGCACACAAACAAGAAACTGAATTTTGTTGTATTTTTAAGTAATAAAAGATATTCGTAGAAAGAATGAGGAGGGATCCCCTATACTTAAGTGAAGCACGGGTTGCCTTACGAAGAGAAGCGATTAATTTTTAAACGAGTCGTTCGCTAGACTGTACTTCGAGAATCATTCTTTAGGGAAGAAGGGAGTAACTGCTTCCCTTGAGTCATTGTCTTCTTCATGATATAGTTTAAGTCGATGGCCATTGACTATGAACGTCTTTCCATTCTTTTCCATAAAGTTCAACATATCCGGATAGATATTGATGTTTCACGATATAAGGTCTATCCATTAAGATCTATTGTTCTTTTTTTTTTTTTAACGTTATTTGAACTATGTTTGGGTTCGCTTTAAATTTTACTTGAGTGGAATAGCATTAACCTTGGTTCCTTGTTTGAATTCTTTTCTCATTCTTAATTTTCTATTGTGCCAGACTTTGGTTCTTTCTTTGTACAAACGAGAGTTTTCATAGGCTTGATGTCTAAGTTTGTCTAACTCGTGTAATTGAAACATTCTTTTTTCACCAGCAGCGATGAGATCTGGGTTGCAGTTCTTCAGTGCCCAGTATGCACGGTGTTCAATTTCAAATGGTAAGTGACAGTTTTTTCTATATATTAGTTTGTAAGGTGTGGTTATGGTATTGTGTTTGTTGGCAACGTCTGATCATACCGTTTCAGCATACTTTGAAGATATAAGGTTCCTCCCAAAAGTAATGTTTGAGGTTAGAGAAGAAGTTATTCTTTTGTTGATATGTCATCCCTTTTGGTATAATATCACCGATTAGGTAGTTTGCAAAGTTTGCAAACCAAGGTTCGTTTTTGGTGTTGATTTCCATAAGAGTTTCTATTGGAAAGTTATCAACGACTTCACTGTCATCGCTTGTCTCATCGTTTTCAAGTCGGGATAGATGATCGGCTACAACCTTTTTTGTTCCTTTTCTATCTTTGATTTCTATGTTGAATTCTTACAGAAGTAAGATCCATCGAATAAGGCGTGGTTTAGCATCTTGCTTTTTAAATAAGTGCCTTAGAGCTAAATGATTAGTGTGAACAATAGTTTTTGAGAGAATAAGATAGGATCTGTGTTAGGATCTGTAACTAGATAGATCTTCTAGCCTTTGTGGTTGTATAGTACTTATGTAATCACAAGTATATACGTGAGAGACTCTAACAAATGTTTAGGCGGAAACTAAACAATACAGAATAAAGAAGAACAAATATAACCAATGATCCTCTATGGATCTCTCTATTAATAATAAATTGTTTTTGTGATTTGTAATGATTCGGGTTTCTGGTCCAGATATACAACGTCTGATCATACCGTCTGAGCATACTTTGAAGAGATAAGGTTCCTCCCAAAAGTAGTGTTTGAGGTCAGAGAAGAATTTATTCTTTTGTTGATATGTCATCCCTTTTGGTATAATATTACCGACTAGGTAGTTTGCGAAGTCTGCGAACCAAGGTTCGTTTATGTTGATTTCCATAAGAGTTTCTCCGGGAAAGTTATCATCTACTTCACTGTCATCGCTTGTCTCATTGTTTTCGATTCGGGATAAGTGATCGGCTGCAACATTTTCTGTTCCTTTTCTGTCTTTGATTTCTATGTCGAATTCTTGCAGAAGTAAAATCCATCGAATAAGGCGTGGTTTAGCATCTTGCTTTTTAAATAAGTGCCTTAGAGCTGAATGATCAGTGTGAACAATAGTTTTTGAGAGAATAAGATAGGATCTGAATTTGTCAAATGCAAAAACTACAGCCATAAGTTCTTTTTCGGTTACGGTGTATTTTTGTTGAGCGGAGTTAAGGGTTTTGCTTGCGAAGTAGATCGGGTGAAAGTTTTTACCATCTTTTTGACCTAAGACGGCTCCTATAGCGAAATCACTTGCATCACACATAAGTTCAAATGGAAGATTCCAGTTTGGGCTTACGATCACAGGAGCACATGTGAGTTTCTCTTTCAATGATTCAAAAGCTCTTCGACATTCATCGTCGAATTCAAATGGAGTGTCTTTTTCGAGAAGTTTAGTTAGAGGTCGAGCAATTTTCGAGAATCTTTAACTAATCGTCGGTAAAAACCGGCATGTCCGAGAAAGATTCTAATACTTTTGATATTAGTAGGTGGTGGAAGTTTCAAGATTACATCGATCTTTGCTTTGTCAACTTCAAGTCCGGCGTTAGACACCTTGTGTCCGAGAACAATCCCTTCTTTGACCATGAAGTGACATTTTTCCCAGTTTAGGACGAGATGAGCGTCTTTGCAACGTTGGAGCATTTTATCGAGATTATTAAGGCATGTGTCGAAAGAGTTTCCGAAGACAGAGAAATTGTCCATGAATATTTCGACGGATTCTTCGATCATATCGTGAAAGATTGCCAACATACATCTTTGAAATGTGGCAGGAGAATTACATAGACCGAAAGGCATTCGCCTATAAGCGTATGTTCCGAAAGGACAAGTGAATGTTGTTTTTTATTGATCATTAGGATCGATAGGAATTTGAAAATACCCAGAAAAACCATCGAGGAAACAGAAATGTTTATTTCCCGCGAGTCTTTCTAGCATTTGATCCATAAAAGGTAAGGGAAAATGATCTTTTGCGGTTGCTTCATTGAGTTTACGATAATCGATGCATACTTGCCAACCTGTAATGGTTCTTGTTGGAACAAGTTCATCATTTTCGTTGGTGACAACTGTAATACCACCTTTCTTTGGTACACAGTGGATAGGGCTAACCCAAGGACTATCGGCAATTGGATAAATTATACCGGTATCTAGGAGTTTCACGATTTCTTTTTTAACAACTTCTTGTATATTTGGATTTAACCTTCTCTGTTTTTGGACAACAGGTTTCTTATCATCCAAAAGTTGTATTTTGTGTTTGCAGAATGATGGGAAAATACCAGGAATATCTGTCGTTTCCAAGCAAAGGTTTGCTTTTGCTTTTTAAGAACAGATATGAGTTTGCTTTTCTTTTCTTTGGATAGCTGAGATGATATGATAACAGGAAGAAAATAGGGTTCTTCCAGGAATACATATTCCAGATTATTAGGAAGAGGTTTAAGTTCGAGATCCGTAGGAGGTTCTTCAAGAGATGTTTTGATCTTATAATTGGTATTGATGGTGATTTATTTTGAATGGTGCATCTTCAATGTCAGATTCAGAGTAAGAGTTTTCATCGGCAATCATTGCCATGAATTTATCAAATTCAGCAAAGATTTCTTCTTCGAGAAGGGTTCCTTCGATGGAATGAAGAATTTTACTACCTTCGTCTAAAATTTCTTCTAAGATTTCATCAATGACATCGATACTAAAACAGGTATCATCGTTTGAATAGGAGTGTTTCATTGCACAATCGATATTGAAAATTATTCGTTCAGTTCTAACTCCAAGGTTGAGTTATCTCTGTTTAACTCGAATAACTACACCAGCAGTGTGAAGAAAGGGTCGTCCCAGAATTAGGGGAACTTTAATATCTTTTTCCATCTCGAGAATAATGAAATCAACGAGAAAGGTGAATTTACCAACTTCAACGAGCATATTTTTAGCTATTCCAACAGGGTATTGGAATGATCTGTCGGCTAATCTTACGCTCATTTTGGTAGGTTTAAGAGTTTCGAGAGATAATTTGGCATATAGCGAATATGGCATAAGGTTAATGCTAGCACCAAGGTCGACTAAGGCATTACAGGAGAAAGTTTTGTCGAAATTACATGGAATAAGAAAACTCCCAGGGTCTCTGAGTTTAGGTGGAACTTTGTTTTGGATCATTGCTGAACTTTCATCGCTTAAGAAAGCAGCAGAGATTTGTTCGATTTTATGTTTGTTGCTTATGAGTTCCTTGAGAAATTTTCCATAATTAGGCATTCCGGCCAAGACATCGATAAGAGGTACGTTGATTCGAACGGCGCGGATCATATCAAGAAATTTTCCGTATTGAGCTTCCATTTTCTCTTTCCTCAGATGTTGAGGATACGGGATTTTTAGTTTGTATGGTTTGGGTAATAGAGTTTCCTTGAATGGTTTTGGATTTTGTGTTTTCGGTTGTGGTGTAGGTTCTTCGTCTTCATCATCGCTATCGAATTTGATAAGAGTTTCAGAATCGTTTTATTGATCATTTTGGTTAACTGGTGGGTTGTAAGATTTACCACTTCTTGTGAATACGTCATTCACATGCTCATTGCGAGATTGCGGTGGTTGGTAAGCTTTGGAATTATGTCCTTTTGGGTTTGGTTGAGTGTTACTTGGAAGAGATCCAGAGGGTCGACCAGATTGCTTGTCAGCAAGTCTGTCGAACTTGGTTTCAAGGTTCTGGATTGACGCTTGATGATTTTTGGCTACGGTTTCGAGTTGGGTCTTGAGATCCATGAATATTTCTTTGACGAAAGCGTTGGTCGATTGCTGAGATTTCATGAAATCGTTGAATTGATTTTGAAGATCATAAGGTTTGTCATCAGTACTGGATCGATAGTTGTCTTAGTTATAACTACTTCGTTCGTTTGAACGCCAATTATCGCGATTTGAGTCTCGGTCGCGGTAATCATTGTAAAAATGAGTCTTACAAAAAGTTTGCATGAATTTAGCTTCTTCCTCTCGGGATATAGGTATATCATCTTCATCTGGTTTTGTTTTTTTAGCGTGGTTTTGGAGTTCTTTATACTGAGCATCCATTTTCAGGGTCATGGCATCCATTCGGGCCATAATTTTGTCAGTATTGGAATTACTGCTACCTTCATCGACGAAAGCAACGGTTTTCTTGAGAGATATTTTGGCTTTCTGATTTTTAGCCCAATTGAGCTTGAGTATGACTTTATCTTCGAGAAGCTGATAAACTTTATTTGGAGTTTTATAGAGGAAAATACCACCAGCTGCAGCATTTAAAACTTCTTGGGTTATTCCGCTTAGACCATGATAGAAGATTTTGATAATGTTGCCTTTGGACAGATTATGACCATGACGATTTCGTAGCATTTCCTTCATACGAAGCCAAGCGTCGGTTAGAGATTCGTTTTCGTGTTGAGAGAAAGCTTGGATTTCTCCGAGGAGTTGGTCGAAAAGAGCTAGGGGAAAGAATCAGCTAATGAAAGTGGTTTGAAGTTCATCCCAAGTTTCAATAGTTCCTTCGTTGAGTTCGTCTAGCCATGTTTCCGCTTCTCCGGTTAGTGATAGGAGAAACATCATTAGGCAGACGGCTTCATTTTCGGTGTCTATGTATTTGAACATATCGTAGATTCTGAGGAATTCTTGAATGTGTTTGTAAGGATTGGTTTTGGTTCTACCATCAAATTGGTTTCCTTTGACAAGAGTCAAGTGGTTACCTTTAATAGCAAATTCATTCGCGGTTTTAGGAATAGTGATTGCGGAACCGGGAGTTGGTGCGACAACATGGTCAGCAGCCCACATGGGTTCATCATCCATTGGATAGAGATTTTCGATAATCATGAGAAAGTGACGAAAGTGGTTGATGTCGAGAATTGGCGGATAGACAACTCTCGGGTTTTGAGGTGGGTTGTTTCTTTGATTGAAAGGAACTCTCCTGTTTCGTCGACGAAGTCTTCGATTCAGAGTATGTTCATGTTCATGTAATGGTTCAAAGTTTCGTATGGAAAGGACGTGTATGTCATCTAGGGAGAATTTGGTTGGGGTCAGTTTGCCAAAAAACTGTACGGCGAAAAAAAAAATCAAAAAGAGGGGGAGTTAAAATTATTTTCCAGAGTTGACTATAGAACAGCTTAAAAATCCCCGGCAGCGGCGCCAAAAACTTTGATGTGTTTCAAAAGCTTTAAATTTATAATGACTGATAGTACCAATTTATTATAGGGAAACACACGGGTAAAAGTATAACCCACGTATGTAGTATAACTTTTAGGTAAGATCAGGTCGTTCCACAGGGATTTGATTAGTGTTTAAATAATCAGAAATAAAATAGACTTTAACAAATTTAAAAGTAACTTTAACTTTTACCAATGATAATAAGGATGACTACTCAAATAGTTCAAAATAACTTCTAAGTGTTGGAAATGATTTGACCTCAAAGATAGGGCATTAATTTATAAAAAGGACTTCTCGTCAGAAAATGTTTTCAGTCCAAGAATTATATTTAGCTAACCAGACCAAATGTGTCACTCAAATAATTCAGTCACTAGTATATCAAAGCTTATTTGTTTATCAATTTACGAAAGTGGATTTCTCGGCACAAACGATAAAGACCATGGACAAATCTTTAAAACCACATAGATCATAATGGATCTTTCGACCTATACCGATATGATTATATGATTCAAGTTGATAAGCAAAACTGACAAGATAAGATATAATAGGATCGCAACATAAGCTTGAGATTAAAGAGATCAAGATCATACCAAACACTTATTCATTATCATAACATCATCGAGTAGTCATGAGATATTTAGCCTCTCATGGCTAAGGAGTTCATAACAAAAGTAGACTTAACATAAACTTCCATTATTTCAATAACTAAGTTGACAACCGTCTTCGTTCTTTATCGTTAGATCTTTATTCTTCAAAGGTAGTGGTGTTTTTTTGGTGTTTTTATGGATGAGGGACAAAAGGATTGGTATGTGTGTGAAGAAGAAGATTTGTGGAATGAGAGAGGAGTGGGAGGAATGATTTGAAAGTGAAATTTCGTCCTCTATTTATAGGCTGAATTTGGGTGAAAAGTGCGGCGCACACAAGAATTTATGCGGCGCACTTGGTGATTAAATGCGATAGTATTAAATGCTGATTGAAGAAGTGCGGCGCACTAGGTAATATGTGCGGCGTACTTAGTGTGTTAATGCATCTGCATTAAAGTCTTCATTTATTTCTTCTCATCAGATGGAAAGTGCGGCGCACTTAGGTATAAGTGCGGCAGTTTTTGGCTACATAGGTAAGTGTGGCGCACAATAGTGGAGTGCGGCGCACATCTTGTACTTTTAGCTTGAAATCTATTCTTCTCTTTGTATTTGTCTTTTAAAGTGCGTAATTTAGTTAGTAGTGTCTTCAAGTGAACCTGCAAGCAATTTAGACTATTAAGTATCGAAAGTTCACGAGAAATGATAAAAATATACAAATAACGCCATAGAAAACATGTATAATTTGGGCGTTATCAGCATGCTCAGCCTTCCTAGCAGTAGCAACAGCCGACATATCCACCTCAGGAATATCATCTTTATCAGCTCTTGACCGAATCATGGCTGCTCTATAGCCCAGTGGTGCCTCAGCATAGGTAGGGCTAGTATGGGTAGGTGGGGATGGGATCCTGGGGAGTGGCGATGATAGTGGTGATAATGGAGATGGTGGTGGTGATGGAGGTGTAGGTGCAGAAGCATACTCAGCGATGAGTGCCTCAGCAAATGTTGTCATAGGTGGCTGGGGTCCGACAGTCTTTCGTGCCCTACGAAGACGTGTCTGAGCAAAAGGGACCTTAGTCCGAGGTGATCTGGGTGGTGGTGGTGTAGGAGCAGACTCGTCAGTCTCAAATGCCTTTGTATCCTCAGCTAAGGGGACAGGGTCAATAGCAAGTAATGTAGTGGAGTCAGCCGGAGCTAGATTCTCCTCATCCTCATCATCGGAGGCCTCATCCTCCTCATCAACATCATCATCCTCAAAGGACTCCTCCTCCTCCTCGTCGTCATCATCATATCCTCCATCAGCAAGATAACCGGCAGGATCCTCCTCGAGGTCCTCATTCGGGCCCTCCTCTGAAGGATCGAAGTCAATAACATAGCCCAGTCATAGGGTTTTAGGTGAACCATCAGCATATAGAGGCTGATCCTCTATGGGTACCTCATCGTCAGACGGTACTAAGTACTCTGAGTACTCAGGATCAGGTACATAATCCAGTGACGGTGGGTGCTCGAGACCAGGCACATAATACAGTGATGGTGGTGCTCGGGACCAGGGCATATAGTCTGTTCTAGAGAGAATGAGGAGGAAACACACACACTTATGAGATACAAATAATTATCCTCATCCTCCTATGAAAGAATATGAGGGGTATTTACAGGTCTTGATGCAACTAGCTTATACAACTTGTCATTTCTAGTCCCTATGTGTCAAGCCTTTTATGAACTAATGTAATTCTGTATTAGTCGACATATTTTAAGGCTAACAATCTTCCCTCAATATGTGGACATACGTAATTACTTATAATGTTCCTAACAAGTACAAATACAACAAAATAAAGTATTTCAAAGCGCTTCCAAAGCTGAAGATGTCTTTTGAGTTCTTCTGGTCTTGAAACTTATACTTCAGCTTGGATCTTCATTGTAACACCCCCAAATTGGGTCGCAGCAGAATAAGGGACCGGGAGTGTTACTTCATAGATCAATATCACAAGATATGCGAAAACGACCTCTAAATGAGTCTTTTAAAATGATACATTGGATTTAACTGAAATGTTGTTACAAAAGCTCCATGCTTTAATTGTTCATCCAAGAAAATGTAAAGGTTTTGATACATAACAAATATCCTAAAATGTAATGCATTTAAATCTCTATTTCAATATGACTCTAAAATGATGCTTCCAATGTATCCATGTTCTTATGCTCTTATTGGCCTGAGAAAAACATGATTTGAAACGTCAACAAAAAGTTGGTGAATTCACAAGTTTAAGTAATGTAAAAAGTAAGACCACAAGATAAAGTGTATGACAATGTAACATATACAATATCATAAAACTAATTACGAATGCACTAAACTCATGACAATGAAGCTACAACATGTGTGTACTTGCAATTTAATGCCTATAATGTGCTCGTGTAGATGTTCAACTCGAAACATCCAAATCCGACATGGTATACGTTCGTTAGTTCGGTACCGCCGAAACTAATGTGCGCTACTCACCCGAACGGGGATGTCAATCCCACAAAGATCTATTTATAACATTCGCGCTTACACCGAGTAATTAACATTTCATGATTCATGGGCATAGTGGGTTATCGCTACTTAGGCAAACTGTAATTTGATTAAAAGTGTACTTGCTTCCAAATGTAAAACAATGCAAGTTTCTCACCTCAAAAGTTGTAAATCATTGTAATTGTATAAAATGGGGCCATGAACTCAACTTAAGTGATGGTATGAATGTATTGATTCTAGAAAATCAGATAAGTGAAACGTCACGTGAAATCCGAATGCAACCTAATTAATTATATGTCATACAAGAATGTATACTTGAAAAATAATACAACAATATAGATTATAGAGTTATATCACCACCTAATAGTTTTTGTTTAATTTACAAAAGTTGAAACAATATTTAAGTCACGCTTGATATTTAATGTCCGAGTAGATGTACCCGTAAAAACATTATCTTCGTTCAATAATTGATTTTTTTTGTTAATAATACTTGATTTAATATTTTTATTATTTATATAATAATATTATATAAATTGTTTAATTATTTTATAAAATAATATTTATAAAGTTAAAAACATGTATAAAAAGTATATAAGTAATACTACATTATTTCTTAATGTTTTTATAGCCCAAACGGACCCGAAAACACTCGTAAACCTCATTTTATAATTCTAACAGCTTTATGTGTTTTTAATAAAAGTGCAAAAAATTATTTATAAAAGTTAATTAACTTTTATAATTTCTAGTTAAATATATATACATTTCTAGCCTCTGAAAACTAGATATTATTAGTAAAACGTTATTCCCAACAACTTTGTAGTTTTATACTTTGGCCGAATCGGACCCGAAAGCCCTCAAAAACTCCGTTTTCAGATTCTGCAGTTTTCTCGCAGTTTCTCAAAGTTTTATAAAACTGTGAGAATTTAAATACTTTTCCGAAATCTTTAAAAATTCATAACTTTCTTGTTTTAACTCTGTTTTGTGCATTCTTTATATGTACGAAATCGTGTCGAGATGATTTATCATAATAAAATGTCTGCAGATTTTATAAAAAGTTGTACCGAAACAGTTTATACAAACTGTTTTTGTATAAAAATATTTTTATACATTTAATTATCGAAATCTTGCAAAATTCATATCTCCTTCGTTATAGCTTCGTTTTTCAAGTTTCTTCTATATTCGGAATCGTATTGAAATGTACTATTTAAATCTTAAGCTTTTATATTTTATAAAAATTCATATCTTTATAGAATATAAAAACTGTCCGAACAATATGT
>BQNB010118347.1:5302-21008 GCA_026074375.1 Tanacetum coccineum | reverse complement strand
TACGTCTTTCAACGAAACCATTTTGCTGTGGAGAGCGAGCAACAGATGTTTCATGATAGATACCAATCTTCTCATAATATCTACGCAAAGTTTGATACTTGTGTAAGCAAACCACCATGTAATAGAATAATCAAACCGCTGTTTCTTTTGACAACTCGCTGCCCTAATAAAATACACAAACCGCTGTTTGGCAACTCGCCGTTTAGCAACTCGCTGTTGACCAGGTCAAACCGCCGTTGACTATTTCCTTAAATCGTGGATCTTGTCCCCTACTTTGTCAAACCGCCGGCTAGAGTATTAATTAAATAAGCAACTCTCCACCAAGAACACTAGAACGATTTGAGCAAAAAATTCACCAATTGAGGTTTTTATCCACGAATCTAAGCTAAACCATGTGTTACTAAGTGGGTATAACAAGATTAAACACACACTAACACTTGTTTCTTTGTAAATCTTCCAATATGAAGCAACTCTCCACGAAGAACACTAACCTTTTAAAGCTTATAATTCGAACTTGGAGCTTGTATAACCCACGAAATTGATACAACCTAGCCTCTTTGATGTGTAGAACAAGAGAAGATCAAGATTAACAAACCATTAGACCCAAAAAAAATTTTGAGCCGTGGGTATTTTTCCACAAAATAAGCCACGAATTTTGATCTTGTTTAGCCACACGAATCAATCACGAATCCACCCTTTGCTCTGATGCCAATTGTAGGATCCCGTTTAACACTTCATAACACGAATCAATCACGGATCAAGAACTAGAAATGAGAAAGAGAGATGAGTTGTTCTAGAGAGAGAAAGAAGAGAGAGAGAGAGAGAGAGATGAGAGAATATGGAAAATGATATTATTTAGAAAATGAACAACTAACTCTTTTCTAAATAAAAAAGAGTTTATATACCTCGTCGCGTTAAATGACGCGCGAGATATTTAACTATAAGCAACTCGCCTTGAAACCTGTCAACTAGCCACAATACATGCAACGCCAATGGTTTCAACAAACTCGCCTGTATAATATTTTATTAATATAAAACACAACTCGCCACTGTGGTCAACAAACCGCCGTTGACTATTTCCTTAAATCGTGGATCTTGTCCCCTATCTAGTCAAACCGCCGGCTAGAGATATAACTAGTGTAATACCCGTGCGTTGCGCGGGTCACGCGTAAAAAATAAATCAGTTTTTTTACGTCAACTTAATACTGAATCTGTAAACATCATATATTATATATATCAAAAGAAATATAATAAAGGATCATAATCAAACAAAGTAAGCATATTAATCGATGTTCAAAATTGAACATGCATGATTTGAGTTCAAAGTAGCCAACGTAAGTCAATTACGATGTTCAAAGTAAACATGAAGTTTAATAATGAAAACAAATGTTTAAAGTTGCATATAAAAACTAAAGTATTCAACCTTATCATCGTGGGGTTCAGTCTACACTACATCCTCATCAACCACTCTTTCAAAGACAAATATGTGTGTATATTTGGCTACATTCCTTAAAAGACTTCATTTGCATATAAGTGCAATACTCATGTGTTGCTCGAGTTCTTGTTTTAAAAGGAAGAAAAAATATACTTGCATACTCCTTTGATCTCTATTTAATTGTTACACGAATAAAATAACACACAACTTAAGAAAATTACAATATAAATTATTTGAAATTGGACAAATACATTTTAATATTTTAACTAAAAAGATATGTGATTATAATTTTATTAGGATAAAAAATATAATTAAATATCTCTATAAAATTGCCATACATTCAACATTGAGAACTTTAGTTTTTTTTTCTTTTTAAGATTGTATATATAGTTTATGTTAAACATATGTTTTACACAAAAGCATCTCTCCTTAGAAAAAGATGTTTGATTATATATCATGTAACAATGTGTTGTACACAACACTCATTTTGTAACATATTATGAAATTAAATTATTTCAAAATTATTAGTTTAGGTTATGTTGATTTTGAAAAGTAGATATGTAATTTTCTATAAAAGATCTTTCTATAATTTACAGATGACCCTGTATAGATATAATTGTCTTACGAAACGCTTATTATTGTTATAGATTTATAAAAGAGTCGTAACATAATCACTAAACTTTATGAAATGACATTTTCGTAATTTATTCCTTTTTTATCAAATATTTACACGTTATTGGTGGTTTTATCTTTTAATAGTTGATATATGCTTTAAGACTCGAGATAAAAGACTTAATAGTTTCATAAGTTAGATTTTTTTACCTTATTTTTTTCTTGTTTTTATATATATACAATAAAAAGAAATGAAAAATATTTTTGTATTTTTATATTTTTATAATAATAAGAAGAAAATATTCACAAAAGGAAAACAATAACTCCACGAGGAAGGGTCTTCAAGGCACAACAAACTTCAACTCGATAATCGTACACACCTCCCCGGCAACGGCGCCAAAAATTGATTCAAATCCTTTAGTATATATAAATATATAAATATAAATACGTAAGGATAATATCAATTATAGTATAAGATAAGAATTCCGTGAGGCTTTTTAAAATATTAATGTTTTTAACCCAAGCAAAACCTTAAAAATCCTTCCCGGGTCGTTTCCCGACGAGGCGTGAATGGAAAATCGAGTTTAGGTTTGGGAGATATGCTTGAATAATCACAAATTTGGATTCGTTTTTTTAATTCTACAGGAAAAAGCAAGCAAAAGGCAATCTATACTAAAAACTAATGCAAAACGAAATTAAAAACGTAAACGGGATTCAAACCCGTTTTTAAAAAAACTAAATTCTACAATTTTAACCCTACGAATGAAAATCTAATTTTCCTATGTCCTAAATGATAAAAGAAAATTTTAAAAAAAGAATTATATTTTTTTGATTTTTTAAATAATTTTTTATGAATTAAAAACTGTTTTAAAAAGAAAAATTCATTAAAAATACTAAACAATCTTAGAAAAATCTAAAAAATTCATGAAAAGTGCTTTGAGGTGAGCAGAATCTAAGAAAAATAAAATTGTGCAAAGTGCTTTTTGAAATAAGCACGAAATAAGCTGTAAAAGGGCTGAAAGGCAAAAGGTGAAAAAGAGTATATAAATTAAATGGTGTGTAGGGCTAACAGATAGCCCTACTGGTGCCAATGGTTAGTGTGTGTTTGTTGTGGGACGAGTGTGTGTTAAGGGAGAGGTCATGGGTTCGACCCCATGCCTCTCTCTTTTTACAACCACGAAATTGATACAACCTAGCCTCTTTGATGTGTAGAACAAGAGAAGATCAAGATTAACAAACAAATAAACCCAAAAAAAAATTGAGCCATAGGGTTTTTTGTCACATTATAAGCCACAAATTTGAGCTAGTTTTACCACACAAATCAATCACAAATCCACCCTTTGCTCTGATGCCAATTGTAGGATCCCGTAACACTTCACTTCATAGAATCAAACACGAAATCAGAACTAGAAAAGAGAAAGGAGGTGAGTTGTTTAGAGAGAGAAAGAGGAGAGAGAAATGAGAGAGAAAAGAGAAAAGATTTATTATGAGAGAAATGAGATAGATATGAGATAGATATTTTCTTAGTTAGAAAATATCTATATATATACCCCTACACATTTAATGTGACGTGCGGGATATTTAACTAGGACTCGGGCTCGGGTTTTGCTTGGGATTAAACCCGAAACATATACAATATTAGATTAACTATCGAGCCCGATTCCCGATATTATTCTATTACAACATTAACTAATTAAAGACCGAAGCTCCATCGTAGAGTGACCGAACTTCCTTGTTCGACTCAATAAATTGAGGCTAACAATCTCCCCCGAAGTGAGGTCTTGAACACGGGAACGAGCTTCCTTTATTGACTCAATAAAATTGAGGCTAACAATCTCCCCCGAAGTGAGTTCATTGATGACACTCCTTCATGAGATCAGTGAGATTGCTTTTGTCGTTTAAGCTCGAGTGTTCTTGGTCTTTGTCTTCGTTATACATAGCCTGCCAGCATCCACCAAGATGATTGCTGACATTGAAAGATCGACATCATGGACCCAGTTATTCAATGCTCAACCTCCCTAGCCACTCAGAATCTTTCAAAAGATTCTGTTTCATATTCTCACGGAGAACTAAAACCACGTTATCTATTGAAACCTCTCACTCCGAGTTAGTTTGATATTGAACAGTGCAGTCAGCTCCACCTCCGATTACTAGAATGATAACGCACATATTGAGTCTAGATCCAAGAATCAACAATTCATCTCGTTAGGACCACATATCCAATTCTCTGTCTTTTCACACACTGTGGAAACAAGACTATCCTAAGAGTCCTACGCATTATCCTTGTGATATTGCCAGAACATCCGAGTGAAACGAAGGTTTTTTCATAATAAAGATGGAAATCCTGCTAGAGCCAACATCAAACAAGCTCTTGGTAGGTGACTTGTGCGATTCTACAAGAAACAACTTGTGTCAACTAGAAAGAATCGATGGTGCGATTCGTGTGAAACAACTTGTTTCCACCAGGTATAGAGAATTGACGTTATTGATCATTTGACAAACATCAAACCTCGAAGTGTAACAAAATTCTTTCACAGAAACACTTAGACTGACTTTTCAAATCAATTTTCCGCTCATATGCTAACTGTTTCAGTACAGGATATCATTAAAGATGGAGATGAGATGGAAATTCCCAGAACCTGAGATATCAAGTGAATAACCGAATGCTCAGACACGACCTACACTTGTTATGATGTTATGAAAGACCTCATAAAGGTGTCAAAAGCATTCGCAAAACTCTGATGTCCATGTATTTCTTCACAAGTGCACAAGATGGCGATCCATTACAAGATGATGTAAGATTATGTTTGGTGATGATCTCAAGAAAGCTCAAGATCATGTCAAAGACAAGTCCTAAGATGAAATCAAAAGAATCACGTATCCCAAATAGTACAAGATTCAAATGTCTATGACTAAAGACTGAAGTTATGTAAGTTTAGTTATTTTCAGGTGCACCCCTCCTTAGGGGGAGATTGTTAGTAATTAGAAAAAGACTCGGTCACCCCGTGTATATTTACTGGTTATTATAGCTCCGTATTAATAGTTAATAGTATTTTTTCGGTATTAAGTCGGCGTACTAAATACCGGTATATTGTAAGTACTATATAAGCCTCTTCCAACTTTGGAAGAGGTAAGCTAGTCATTTATTTTCTTTTCATATAGAAACACATTTTCTCTCTCTAGAAAACTCTCTCATGTGTTTCTCTCTCTAGAAACTAGCCAAATCCAAGAATCGACCCCGTGTTATGATATATGATATACCACAGAAAGGATAATGCATATCCTTTCCTAAGACATCTCTAAGATAACTATTTTGTTACATAAACAAATTTAACTATATGAGACCAGTACTAACTATAGTACTGCCAGACTTAACTTAGTACTGGCAGACTTAACTATGTCTACCAGACTTAACTCTATAACTACCAGACTTAAGTCTGTTTACAATAATTCCTAACAAAGTCCCTGTCAGATGAAATCTCTATCCAATAATCCCTAAGATCCCCCTTGTCGGGGATCACTCTCTCACTACCCAACCAATATTCCCCAAAACCATCCTCTGCCATCTCCTCATCGGTATGTAAACCCAATGCCAAAATGAACAGCCTCCAAGTCATCCTACGTCTAGATCCACCCAACTAAAAACATAAAGTGTCATCAACGTCCAAACCCATCTCCTTATCGCTAATTCTACAAGTAGTGAGAAACTTCAAAATTAACTCCCGAACTAACGATTCTCTGATCTCAAATAGTCTCATCCATACATGACTAGTAAACAACTCCTTCCCCTCATTTTCAATATAAACCATCCTTAATCGATCAGCCAGAGTCTGCCTCATCCCCTCGATCAACTCGACAAAATCTAGAATGTGTACCTCGTTAACCGACCTACCCTATATCGTCTCAAGCCTCTGCTCATAGCTATACATGATATCCTCAGTGTACCCCTCAACTTGGTACCTAAGCCACTGGTGTCACTGATCTCTAGGTGGTAAAGGTGCCATATCTTATGATTAGGAGTTAAAAAATACAGAAACAAGGATTGAATTTCGAGATTAAAGAGGCGCGGTTAATTTCTTTGAATTTGGAGTAAAAAGTGTGTGTGAAGAGTATCTGACGTATATGCTGGGTTTTTATACCCACGCTTGATATGTCGTATAGGGTATCATTCAATAGAGCATATTGGACAATAAGTTGTTACGGCGTATAGGTGTCGCCTTAACACATCGTATTTATTCTTGGAGACCAAATTTTTCAAAGGTTAAACAAATAAAGAAAAACGTACTGTGGCCTTTGCAATATTCTTGTGTGAACACCATCCTTATAATACCGCTTCGGGTCAAACGACACATATAAACTCTTAAAAAGACTTAATGGTATCTCGTTGTTAAGAAAATTCCAAGTCACGATATTAATAATTAATTCTATGATAAAACTTCTCACATTGAAGATTCTTCTAATTTTACTGTGACCTATTTTCAGAAGCTTATTTGACCGTATCAATCTTTATTGCATTTCCTCTTGAAGACTGTGTTACATCAATTTCATCATCATCAATGTCCTTTTTTGATTTTAGATTATTGGGAAAAACTAAGTTAAGAGGAAATGAATCATTAAAGTATGAAATGTTTCGTCCTTCTTCATTATATTTGGACAATGAGGTTTCATTATTTAAATCAAATTCTTTGATATGTTGAAAACTTACAAAGGGTTCAGTCAATTTAGACGTTAAATCATCAATATAAGTAATGGCTGGAATTCATTCTAAAAATCTTTAAAGAAGTCTAAATAATCGGAATGACTGATTGTAGGCTCTGGTGATGAAGGCATATTGACTTTATCATTCTCATTTTCCGAATCCATTTTAAAATTATTGACAGAAATTATTTTAAAAGAAAATGAATTTTTGTCAAAAATTACCATGTAATATTCATCGTCGGATTCGTCAAAAGATATTCTAAAGTTAATTTCATTTTCGTTAAGAGGACTTACCATGGGTTCATATGAGAGTGTTGCATCGAATGTTAATGTATCATCAAAGACTATAGCTGGGTATTTGGGTTCGAAGTTCGTGATGCTATCGTCCTCATCTTCACAATATTCCATCTTACCGTATGTGCTAGTTTGCCAATTAAATGTTCCACCATGTCTTTGAGCTTTTTCTTCTTCGAGTTTGATGTATTCTTCCATAATGATGTTTGGAGCATCCATGATAAACCTAGGCTGGAAATCAAAAACAAGGAAACGGACTACAAAGCAGAGTACTTTTGAAAACAATTAAATAATGCTGGGATTTAAACACACAATGCAAAAAAATACAAACAGAATTAAAGTATGCTAATTAAATTATTCTAAGCTAATGGTTAGAAATACTAATAAAATTAAAGTTTAAATTTTTTCACTCCCCGGCAACGGCGCCAAAAACTTGATGTGCTGTCGTGTAGGGTCAAATTATTGATTACCAAGTTTTAAATTTATATTTAGCCGACTTATCCTAAAACAACACTTTAACGGGCAGTGTACCCGATCGGGTGGAGTTTCGTGGTAAGTAGGGTGTCGATCACTAAGAGCGAAGTCGTTAACCTTATATTCTATCGGTATTCTAATTGATCTAATTAGTTAATTCTAATTACTTGTTAAACCTATGCTAAACCTAGTTCTAATGATAAAGGGGGTTTTCAGCCTAAGAGACTGGCACAGGTTTTATGGTGACAATAACCAATTCAAAACATAATAAACATGCAAGAAAACAATCAGAAGATAGAAGAGCGATACAAGCCAAATGATAGAAAACTGTATTAGCCATATTAAATCCGATTAAATGCTGGTTTGTTTGTTTAGTGCAATGATTGCTATCTCGAAGCGGAATATCAATTTTAAGACTTAGGCGGGACATCATCCTAAGACCTAGACACGTTGAATCCTGTCACAATTAACGTATCCGCATAAAACATACTTTTAGTTTAATTATAATCTATCTAGGGGTTAAAGCAATGGTGATCTTGTTAAACCCTAGCCCATCGGGACTTTACCCACTTACTGTTTGACAGTATTTTATATACTGGTAGTTCACTGTTCAAGTCTATATCAATTAATTAAGAACATACTTGTTGAAACATACTGTAACAACCCGAGTTTTAGGCCGACGATTATCTCGAGCCACGATTTATTTTCAATGATCGATATGGACAATCGTGTTTCGTTTTGGGTGATTTGATAAAAATCATTATTTTTGACTATTTCGTAAGTCGTGTTTCGAATTTCTATTCGTTTTAACGTTAGAGAAAATTTAAAAACTTATATTTTTGCTCCGAGAGCGAAACTATATTTATTTTAGTGTTTTATGACTTTCTCCGAGATTTTTGTGAAAATCGTGTCTACAGTCGTGTTTTACGTGATTTAACATTTTATTAAATGTTCTAAAAATAAATTAAAGTCGACGGAATAAAAATATTTATGAATGTGGTGTGACCCGAGTCTTTGGTCGGCTAAAGTAACGAAATAAAAACATTTGTACTAAAAATAAAAGGACTTTAAGGATGGAGGGACTAAATATGGCAAGTGACCAAACTATTTGTCTATAAATACAAACTTATACACTCATTATTTCCTTTTACAAAAAAAAAATCTTGTCTTCTTTTCTCTCTTGTTTCCCCACCGTCGGCCACACACTCACCACCACCAAAACCGAGCAAAAACCCGCATGCAATACGATCCGAATATAGAATATTGATCCTTACACAAAACAAAACATATACCCACTTGAATTTTCGACATGCACTAAGTATTTTAGTAGTTGAAATTTGGTTCGAGTTTGATCGAAATGGGTTAAAAATATTGTTGTTGGTGATAAGTAAAGTGTTATTGGAAGCTTGGTTTTAAATAAAAAAGGTTCGATTTTGGTTGTTGGGTTCGGTTCGAGTCACGGCTTAGACGAAGGAGACGATTTCGATTATTGATCTTGCTATTTATAGCTTTGTAAGCATTTTTAATTCTTGTATTATATTTGTTTTCGAGATTTGATTTGTTTTCGATAATTGCATGTGATGAAATCCTATTGAATCTTGCATTAGACTAGATTAGAAATGATATTGGATAATCAAAATAGGCTAGCTAGGCGTATTTTGAAGTTGTTATGAAGCGGAAATGAGGTTTTAATGGGTTTTTAAAAATACAATTTTGAGCAGAAAGTTTGGCTCAGATTTCGAGGTTCGAGATTTTATAAAAACTAATTTTTGATGTAGAAATATGATAGAGTTCGTCCTAATGTACGTTTCAGTAATTCGAATGACCCGTAACTCCTTATAACAAAGAAGTTACGACGAAAACAAGATTTGAAAACTTGAAAACTTTCCAAACAGCTCTTGCAAAATGCTAGTTGCTGTCAGAATTTTAAACGCCCGGTTTAAGCTCTTTCGAGTCCGTTTCGGCCTTCCGGCGAAACACGAAAGTTGCTCGGAATGACGTTTTACTTTGCCGTGAGGCTTGCTAGTTTTAAAATCGAGTAATAATGGGTCAAAACCCAAGGTCAATTTCTGCACTTTTATTAAAAATGTCACAAGTTCCTACAGAAACTTGCAGGGGCATTTTGGTTATTTTCTGTCGAGTTCTAGGTCTCGGCTAAATCTAAAATGTTGTCCGGAATGTCGTTTTGCATAAAATCTCTTTAGAGTCCGAGTCGTGAAAATGTGATATAGTGGGTCGTTTCGTACGGGTCAGATTTAAGGATATATATATATATATATATATATATATATATATATATATATATATATATATATATATATATATATATATATATATATATATAAAGTCAAACGTTGACTTTTAAAAGTCAACTGGGTTAATATGAGACTTGTTGGGTTTTATAAAGATAATAAACACTATTATTATTACGATCATGATATTTTAGGTTTGACGACTTTAATGAACGAGGACGTTTCAAAAAAAGTAACTTTCTAAAAATAGGATGTTTTCAAAAATAGAAAGTTGTCAATAAAGTGATACAACTTATGTTTGAAAGAAAGATAGTATCTAAAGTATACGAAGTGTTAGGATCTAGGTCGCGCAAGACGATTTCTCATCACGTGTGTATTTTATACGATTTCTATCGTTGCGATGTACGCATCATTCGATCGTACTTTATTATATAATAACCGAGCGACATAATTATAGGTCGCGGTCGAGTTCGTTCTCGGTGACGTTTCATGATTGATTGATTATTGATCATGTTCTTCGACCAAGGTGAGTTCATAGCCTCGCTTTTGACCTGTTTTAAATGTTTTAAAACTCGCGAGGGGGATACATGCTTGTTTTGAAAAATGAAACACAACTAACGTGATGTGTACTTGTTGTTGTTTGTTCTGGAAAGCTGAACACAAGTAACGTGATGTGTACTTGTTGTTTATTCTGGAAAGCTGAACGCAAGTAGTTTTTAAACGTACTTGTTGTTGCATGTTTTATAAATTAAACATAAGCAGTTTTATACATGTTTGATATTGTGGTTTGTTCTAAAAATTGAACGCAAGTGATATGAAATGATAATATGATTTCATTGTCATGAGTATATGCCTTTGACTGTGTACTCGTTAATTACCGATAAGGTAAACGCTGAATGCATTAAATAGATCTATTGGGTTTGACAGCCATGTCCGGGGTATGAATCCTTAATTGAATAGCGAGCACCCTGTAACAGACATTTTGTATTGAGAAAGGGGTAGTGGCATACTATCCGATCGCTATTTATCTATGATGATAAATGTGTTAAGATTCGGTACACGGGCTCATAAAAGTTGGAAATGTGGTGTGGCTTGCCTAGCTAGCAAGTCATGCATGTTTTTGATGGAACCAAATGCTGTTCTAAGGTTATAAATGTTTTGTGGAACCAATGTGTGTTCTAATTGTTACTTGAAAACTCTATGAATTCACTCAACCATTGTGTTGACGTTTTTAAGCATGTATCTCAGGTTTAGGTGCTTGTGATGGCTTGGATGGGACGGAACGAGGATATCAAGGATTGGAACTCGGTGAAAATTTTGTACATTCGATAAAGGAAATTTTTAAGAAAATGAGTCGTGATGTGACTCACTAGAAATATATTTTCTAAACTGGGTTGGGACCTTGTAACTCTAATCTTTGTTTTAAATAAAATCATATGTGATTTTGGTTTATCAACGTCTCTTTTGAAGTCGTTTACTGTGACTTGTGTGTATGTATTATGAAGTAGCTCCCCAAAGTGATATTCCGCTGCATTGTAAATTTGGGGGTGTTACACATACGGGTCACCTACCGGTTCAACTAAGCTCATAATTTAAAGACAAAGATAGAACATTATTTATGATCCTATTGGTCCAGTCATATAAAACATGATATGGAGAGCTATCCCAGTATCTATATTACTTTTTAGGTATCACTAGACCCAGTTGAATGTTAGGTCGCATATTCAAACACGTAGACAAGTATTAGGTGATAAACATAATTAAACTTTCAACGATAAATTAAGAAATTGAGTTAAAATAAACCAAACGTTAGATCTTCATTAAGATGGCTAATACCCGAGGGTATTAGCCCATAACCATTGTAATTATACAAGCGTGATCAAATAACCAAGATAAACTAAACGTTTTACCGAAAGATACTAAAAATTAAATGATTACAAGAGTATAGGAATTACACGGTGTCTTCTATGGAATCATGATCGATGCTTGACCTTTGGCTACTGTTCTTCTCTTTAGAAAATCGACTTTTATGTGTATGGTATAGAGAATATGATTTTGCACACTGAAAACTCATTTTTGAGTCTTCTATTTATAGTCTCTAAAAACTGATGGATATGCTGTATTGAATGAGGTTAATACGGCGTATAGGGGTAATATCCTTGGAATGTTCGCAACGTTCTCAATCAATCAATTATAACATTCCCAATTTATATTTATTTCCAAATCTTTGTATGTTTATCCAGCTGGATACGGTGTATGTAGGCAGTAGGATACGTCGTATTGGGAATTGATCTTACGCGTTTTCTTGTGAAGTCCAGGCGCTGTATCGTCTTTTCTGGATACGGCGTATTGAGCATAAATAAGCAATCTTCAAATATCATCGTTTAAGCTCCAAAAAGTGCACCTTCTAGCATGTCTTCACAAATCACTCTGTAATTACTGCAATTTACAACTTTTAGCAATTAAGTAACAATTCTTGCAATAATTATATAAAAGTGAGTAATTTATTTAGGATAAATGATGGTATAAATGTAACATTATTTGATATCATCACTCGTAGTCTTGAACTTTGTCTTTATCTTGTGATATATGTAGTGATCTTTAGACTTTAGGTTTGAGCTTGTTCCTTTAGCTTAGCTTGCATGTGATCTTGAGCTTCTTGAGATCATCAACCAAACATTATATCTTCATTATCTTGAGATCTTTCGCCTTCTTGTGAACTTGTTGTAACACCCCAAAACTCGTTTTACGAGAATGCTATAGGAATGAGTTTGACTAAGACTTTCATAAGTTTGAAGACGTTATGTGATTGGCTAGTAAACCCGATAGTCAAACTAATAGTCAAAGTATGTGTATTATGATTTATAGAAATTATGATGTGCCACATTTATAAAAGAATATGATTTAAAGGACTAAAGTTGTTAAGTGGTAAATAAACTATACAAGTTAATGTGGCCAAATATGTAGGAAAGAGACTTGAGGGACCTATTGTGCCAATAGGCCAGACTTGTGCCAACTAACTAGATAATTTCGAGACTTCTAAAAGTTCTAGTATTCTTGTGTGTGTTTGGTAGTGTCGAGCCAAGAAGAAAAGGAGGGAAAGAGGTGAAGCTTGATGACCAATTTATGAAGAGTTTAAGGTTCCAATTCGAGGGCTAAGTTCATAGCAATAATCTCCTACACAAGTAAGTAACCTTAATTGAGTTAATTTAAGAATTAAGGGTTAGGATTCATGTATTCAAATTGGGGTTTCTTTGGTAAAGATGGTTTTAAAGTAAAGATATGGTATTTAATAATATAGGTTAAGGTTAATTGAAGATTTAATATAAAGAAATTAGGGTTTTTCATCATATGATCAAGATATGATTATATGATGATTAAGAATGGAAATTGAGTAAGTTATGGGTTGAATAAACCCTTGTTATTGATTTTGTATCAATATGACTATATGTATTACTGATGATGCTTGGATAAGATGAATTGAAGATGATGATGATAACACTTATGTTTATTAGCTTGGATTCAAGGTAAGTAAACCGGTTATAATGTGAAATTATATTGATTTGACCATGTATGTGTTATGTGGAAAATGTAAGGAAAGTTTAGGATGCATTGGTTAAAAAGCTTGAACTAATAGCAGATTTAAGACTAGTTGGGCAAAGCTAGCAAAGGATGTGATTAAGTCTAATTTGACCTATTAAATATATGTAATAGCTTTTATGATATGATATAATGTGTTCAATGTGTAATGTGATAGCTTTGATGAATGTAGTCTTATGGACTAATGATGGCTAAGAATGATGCTTATGTGATGAAAGATATATAATATCATGTTATTATTGTTTACTTACTAAGCCTCGTGCTTACGGTTTAGATGTTTAATGTTTTGTAGGTTCTTGTGATGATGGTAAAGCAATTCGTAAATGATAAAGATTGGGAAGCAAGGAATAGAAATCTGTAGTTTATGCATAGAGCTTAGTACTATATACCGAGCTCGAATCAAAGTTGAACCCCAAGTGTCGTAAAATGGTTTGTAAATGTTATTGTCAAGTGTCTAAGTCTTTTGTTATGGTCTTGTGTATAAATGAATGTAAATGGGTCAATAGAAGAATGTAAAATGGGTAAAAAGGGGTGTTTGGCTAGTCACCTAACGAATCATAAAGTATGTGTTTAAGGGACGTTTAGACCACATTTGGTTATGGAAATGAAGGTTTATAATGTTTAAATGAATTCTGGAAAGTTTCGTTTATTGTCGAGTTAGAGATGTTAGTTTTCCGGAATTAAGTGTTGATCCCTTTTGAACAGATCTTACTTAGCTTGTTAAAGCTTAGTTGTGTTGGATAGATCCAAAACAACTATAGTAGAAACTAAGATTGTAAATACTATAAACTATGTGGAATCTAGCTTGTAATACTAAGAAGAACAATGAAACAGTAAAACAAGATCTTGCTAAACTTTCAATATATTAAACACAATCAAAGTTACAAAATAACCTTGAAACTATGAATAATAACTATATTTGCTATGAAAACTATATAAAACTTAATTATCTAGATCAATGCCGTAGAGTTCCTTTTATACACCAAGAAAACCCTAATGGGCTTACAAAACGCGTTACGTGATCATGCATATCTATTCCTAATACATCCCATGCATATCACATAAGCAGTACTAACTATTCTAACTAACAGTACTAACTATTATAACTAATAGTACTAATGAACTAACAATACTAACATTTTGTACTGGCAGTACTAACTATAACACTAGCAGTACTAATCTTAGCTTGACAGTACTAAGTCTTCTCTTGGCAGTACTAAGTTGAACCAGCAGTAGAAACTTGTAGAAGCCCTTAATTCCAAACAATCATCCCCTAAACTTATGATTTACCTTTAAATCATCAAGCTTCTGAATTAAACAATCTGTGTAGAGAGGATGCTTCCAAACACTTTACTGTCTTGGTCTGTTTCCTAGTATGAAGATTTTCTTTAAAAGTTCATTTGCCATCTCTGAATATTGATCCACTTGCAGCTTGTTACACAACATCAAAGTCAAAATCCCTCTTGTCAGTGGATAATCTTTCTCAACCAACATGAAGATATCATGTCCTATGTCTGTAGATACATGGTGAACACCACATGTATCATATAACTCCATGTCAATGGATCATGTATATATCTCTGAAGCTTCCACAGAATGTCATCAATATCAGGTTCAAACAACCTCTTCAATTCAACCCATAATGTTCTTTCTTTGTCATTAGTAGGATCTGTTGAACTGAATCTTTCTTTAACCAAACTCCATAGCTTATCCAGGTCATCTCTATCAAATTTCTTTAACATATCATCAAAAGTCTAATAAGCTTCTGTATGGTTTCCAACTATGATAATTTTCCAATACTTTCTTGTGTCTTCAGAGTAAACCTCCTAGTCTATGATTGGATATTTGACATGTAGGGCTTCAACATAGACTTCTTCCACTAGAACTATCATCATCAATTTTTGTAGCTCTTCTTCTGATAATTCCTTTTCCTCTTCAGCTGATTGTTCTTCATTAGTCTTTTGCCTCTTAGACCCTTCATGGTCAAGTTCTATTTTTGCAGTTCTCTTCGAACTTCTACTTTATATCTTAGGAACTAATCTGTCACTCTCTATGGGAACAAATTTTTTTACCCTCTTCATTGTAGTCTCAAATAACTCCTTGATCTCATCAAAGGAAAGTTTCTTCAATTGTTGTAGAGTGTGACTTCCCATATTCTTGATATAATTACACATGTAAGTTCTTTGTTGAGCTTGAGTCATGGGCTTGTTCCTTCTTTGTTCAGCTCTTTGTTGGGCAAACAATCTCTTTCTTTCATTTATCATTTCTACAAGCAGTCTTGCTTTCTCAACTTCAGAGAATTTTCCTCTTTCTTCTGCTTGTAACTTCTGTGCTAATTCTT
>BQNB010118346.1:7157-21008 GCA_026074375.1 Tanacetum coccineum | reverse complement strand
GCCTTACTAAGAGTTTGTTTGCTATTTATCAAACTGTTTTTGAAGTTTTTTATATGTTTTCATACAGTTTTTAGAACAAGATTGTACCTCTGTGTCAGACCCTAAGGAGTTTGAAGTGTAGGCCATGAGAGCAAACTCAGTTGGTTCATCTTGAGTTATATAACTCCAGTCATATCCCAGTCTATCTTGGACAATCAAAGCATTTTCCTGAACAACCAATGCATCAGAGGTCTCCACTAGTACAATCCTTCTGGTGTTGTCCCTGCTCCTATACCCTGCATCTCCATTCTTGTTCCCTTAATTTCTTGGTGCTCTACATTCCTTTGCAAAATGGCCCCTTCTATGACAGTTAAAGCATTCAACCTTAGTTTTATCAAAACCTATAGGTTCTTTGCCATTGAAGATTAACTTTCTTCCAGTGTTCTTATAAAATCGCTTAACTCTCATAGAAAGCATGGCCACCTGCCATTTAAGGTCCATCTCTTCCAAATAATCATGATCAATCTGGTCTAGGTCTTCATTATCCAGTTGTGGACTATTTGACTGATTAGCAAAGAATGAGAACATTAGATCATTAGTATATAATGATGAAGAGGCTTGTCCCTTAGAATTATGGCCTAATGCAGTAGAAACACCATTAGCAGTATTAACTTCATTACTGCTGCTAGTGTCTTCTGTAGAGAGAAAGACCACATTCTAAGAGTTTGAAGATGATCCATAGGAACCTTTGATATCAGCTTCAAACACTTTTAGGTTATTGTATAGATCATCAATATCCAAATCATCTATACCATCTTTGTTCCTCATAATCAAGGCTACATTGTTCCATGATGAAGGTAGAGCTCTTAAAAATTTCTGATTTGCATCTTCATTAGGAACAGCTGCACCATGAACTTCTAGAAGGCTGATAAGTTTTTGAAACCTATCATATGCTTTATCTAAGCCTTCTGTGTCAGATACATAAAAGTTTTCAAATTGTTTCTTCAAAACAGTTTTCTGCATCTTCTTAGATTCAACATGGCCACCAAATCTACTCTTGATAGCAGCCCATAGAGACTTTGCATCCTTTATTCCATGGAACCTCAGTTGATACTCATTAGGAATAGCCAAAAGCAAAATGCTTTTAGCTTTTCTTTCTCTTTGTCTTTGTAATAGTGCTTGAGCAGTCTTTGGAGGTACTTCAGTTTCAACACCATTTTCATTAGTTGTTACTTGTATAGGACTATCACCATTCAAGATCACTTACCACAAACTATAATCTATGTTAGTGAGGTACTGCTTTATCCACATGCTCCAAAGGGTATACTCACCCTTCTTGAGGATAGGAAGTTTTACAGTAGACATCATATAACAACCCGTATTTTTCATCAATGTAATTATCAATTTATTAAATTAGATGCACTGTAATATCCATCTATTAAATTAGATGCACTTTATATACCACCTTTTTACAGGGAAATGTTTACTTTATCTCATTATGCAACGTAACTTACATCTCTAAAGTAAACGAGCTCACACAACCTCTATCAATGCCATTTTATCTATGTTTATATCATGTAAACATCCTAATATGTCAAGTCTATATCTTAATATCATTTTTACCATGTACATTATTCATTTAACGTACTTTTGAAAACGTTATATCAAAACAAGCATTAAATGTTAACGTTTACATCAAAACCCTAATTATATGTAATGTATACATATAAAATGAATGTACAAGCCTTTAAAGCATGTGTACAAGTATTAATACACAACATTTGAATATCTTTTCCCTCCTAAATCAAGTTACAACTTTCTAAAGCTCAATGTATAAGTTAATAATGCAAGAAAGTCAAACTAGGTCATTTTACCTCTAAATTCATTCTAGTTTCTTACTACCACTTTAACAAAAGGTACAAGCACTTAATGCATGACTTTTAAACCTTAAACCTAAACCCTAATTCGTCATAAAACTCAAATCTAAAACCCTAAACCCTAAACGAAATCCTAAAACCCTAATTTCTTTTTAAACCTAAAACTAAACCCTAAACCTTAAAACAAAACCCTAAACTTTAATCCTAAACCATAAACCTTAATCCTAACATCAATCCTAAACCTTAAACTATCTTAAAACCTAACCCTAACTCGAATTCAAAACCCTAAACCCTAAGCCGAAACTAAATCCAACCCGGCGCCCCTTTTCTTTTATTTTGATCCATTTTAAATCCAAGCAGCTTACAAGCACCTCCATCACTACCCTTAAGCTCCAAGACTTCTCATCACCTCCTTGTCACATCTTGGTACCCGAACCCCCTCCAACACCTTCCAAAATTCAAATCTACACTCCTAGCTCTCAAGACTCATCATAAAAGCTTATATGAATCACCTAAAGTAGCCTTGACACTAATCAAACACATAAACTTGGGCACTAAGTCTTGTTAAGCCCTATATATAGTCGAACACCCAATTTATTCAAATCACACCTCAAAAACTTATCACCACTCAAATGGAGTTCTAACTCAGACCAAGAAGGATCAAGTGAAGTCCCTAAGCTTATAATAGAAGCCAAGAATCTAGAGAAAAGAACCTTTGAAGTCGTTACTAGGCGTACAAACCCGAAAAACCCATTTCGACCAATTTTAGCTCAAGTGAGCTCAAAATCTTGTTCAATAAGCTTATAATCTGTATTAGAATGTTCATAATACTCTTAAGATCATATATGAACTCTTGTTTGAAGCCTTGAATCCTCAAACCCATGCGTTTTTTATTAAAACCCTAAAAATGACCCGGTTTGATTTTCTAGCTAACGAATCCTTTTTCTAAACTTTTGTTGTATTAAAACATCTTATTTTAGCTTATTCTAATGAGCTATAACCTGCAAATATCATTTGGAACCCTAAAATAAGCTTGCTTGGCTTTTTGGACTTGATTTGTAAATTATTTTCATGCAAGGGGTATATATCGTAACTTTCTGAAATTCATAACTAGAGGGGCTGAAAATGTCATTATTCCAAAGTTATAACTATAAGGACCTATTTTGCCAAGTTCTAAATTTAAAGGTTTAAATTATATATACTTTATATATAAAGGACTAAACTTGTAAAAGTTTATAAACCAAGGGTATATATTACTATTTTTGCAAACTTGAAAATATAAAATATAATATTTTTATATAAATTATAAAAATATATATTAATATTATAAAACTTGATTCCGACACATTAATCGTTATTAATCATCGATCGATCTATTTGGAATCCTAAAAAAAGCTTTGCATGGCCTTTTTGAACTTGTTTTGCAAATATTTCCATGTATAGGGGTATATATCCTAACTTTCTAAAATTTATAACTAAAGGGGCTGAAAATGTCATTATTCTAAAGTTATAACTATAAGGACCTATTTTTCCAAGTTTCCAAGTTAAAGGTTTAAATTCATATTATTACTTTTATATATAAAGGGACTAAGTTGTAAAAGTTTATAACAAGGGTAGATAGTTGCTAATTTTACAAAGTTTAAAAATTTAAAATATATTATTTTTACTATAAATTATAAAAAAATATATTTTAATCGTTATTGAACTCGTTATATTAAAACCTGACATATTTATCGTTATTAATCGCTAAAATCGCGCATTATTTTCGTATATATATGAAACATAATTTATCATCAACTAACTTTTGAAGAAACTTAAAATCTTATCGTATCACGTTACTAGGGAATTTCATATGAAGGGTTTTATTTGAGTTTTCGTTTTGACGAGTTTGCTGGGTTTACGATTTCAATAATAGTTGCCCTAGCTTTCAAACGATACTACCATGCCTATGGATTATGATAGCACGAACAGCGATTACATTATTTCCAAAATTTATTAAATCAAAAGATATACGTTAAACTTATGAGTTTTTGAAACATAAATATCACACTAAGACTTGACTATCAACCCCAGGTTGCGTGACGAAGCCGTTACTTTCACTTGATATACTTTTGCCATCAATCAGATTTCCCTATACTGTTAAGGTGAGTTCATAGCCTTACTTTTAAATCTCTTGAATGTTTTCATAAACCCGTGAGGGGGATACATGCTATAAACTATGAATACAAGTGTTTTCTAAATGTATGCTATCATAATATATTATTGCTTGTGATCTAAGTCCCTTTATGCCAAAAGACCCTACTATCATGGACCATTAATCACTTGCGAGTAAACGCTAATATGGTAGATAGGCCTATTGGGATTAACGAATCACGTTTATGTTAGCCGGATAGGTAACCAGATGCATTATATTTGAATCTCATAGGTATATGGCAATTACCTACATCGGGGGCCATTATCTTTATATATATCATTATTGATATATACACTAGTCAGTTTGAGTGCCATGATCTTAGACGCAATAATACACTATTAATACTGTTTTCCATAATAATTGTATATGTTGCAATTATTACACTTATGGGTGTATAACAACGTAACCCACTGTTATGATAACTTGTATTCAAACTGTTTTCCATAATAATTGAACTTATTGCAATTATTACACTTAAGGGTATATAACAATGTAACCCACTATTGAACTTGTACTCAACTATTATAACTGAAAACCTATGAATATCACTCAACCATTGTGTTGATCTTTTTAGCATGTTTATCTCAGGTAATTAAGCATCACATGGCACGGAGTGACACGGACTTGAAGATGGCTAAATTGTTATCATTTAAACTTTATATTTCTAGATTTTGGGACCTGTCTCCATTTGTAAAACTCTCATTTATTGAATGATAACTAAATTTTCCAAACGTCTCTTTATGAGTCATTTTCTATGATTATGTCTGTTGATCTATGAAGTAATACCCCAGATTAGCTTCCGCTGCTATATGTCAAAAATGGGGGTGTTACATAACTGTTCTTGGTTGAGTAATGATGTTGATTATCTTCGGACTTATGTCTATGTGAATGATTCTTATATGTGTAATGATGTATAACTGTGTATTATTGAGATATAGGTGTGGAAGTATTTATCGATTTTAGACAAGTAGTTAAGCTAGAAGCCGAGCTTGAATCAAGGTTGAAACCCTAAAGTGTCCTAATGGTTTCGTAAATGTTAAGGTCAAGTGTCAAGTCTTTTGGTTGGAGTCTTATATGTAATGTATGCAAATGGGTCAAAACAAGGATGTAAATGGGTCAAAACAAGGCGTTTGGTAACCCGGTAAGATATATGTTTTTGGGTCATTTAGACCATAAACGAGTGTGGTAATGATGTACTATAATGTTTTAATGAATCCTGGAGAGTTTTAAGTAATATCAAGTTTGGAAAGTTAATTTTCCAAAATATAAGTGTCCAAAATGAGTTTTAAGTTTGTTCAGCTGCAGGGAGCCGTCCAGCTGGCTCTTCAGCCGCCCGACTGGCTCACCAGCCGCCCGGCTGGATGGTTCTGCAATTTTCAGAATTTTGTTTTTGCCATAAAATGTAAACGGTAAGGAGTTGGAACGAGTTCTTTATATCGTTGAAAAGCTTAACGAGTCTACTTTATAATAATGAAACATTAAAGGGTCTATTTGTAATGTATTTTGATCAGTATATTAAGGAATAACACAAGGTCATTCCCGATCTTGCGTTTCCGCAAAGTTTTTAATTCTTGGTCAAATTTTGAGTCTGGAAATGGGCGTTTCAACTTGGTATCAGAGCTTCGGTCTAATAGAAGTAGGTTTCCACTATAGGATTGCCTAAACTTAAACCACTCGTAGATGCGTATGTCGTAAGTATAAGTAGTGAAGAATTCCAATGCCTTGGTATAAGCTAAATTAAGCACTTGCAACAAATAGAATGATAATGTTGGATATAGAATGATTATGAAATGGGATGTATGTTATTTAGCCATGGATTAAAGGATTATGAATGCGACCAAGAATGTAAAACACTTATCGGAGAAGTGTTAAGTATAGAAGTATATGTTTATGTAATATAAAGTCTATGGTAGGTTATTTAAATAAGTAAGTGATGTAAGATGTGTATGATGGTATGTATTAAAGAAATGCTTGAGCTAAGATAAATGCATAGGATTGCATTTTAATAAGTAATGACGAAAGTATGTAAATATGAGCTAGGTAATGCGAAGGTGTTTGAATTATGAAAAGTCACATAATGAAGAAGTATCTTATTACTAATAAAAAGTTAAGGTATGATAAGTCATGTAATGTAGAGAACATGATAAAGTATAATGCAATAAAAGGACATGGTTAAGTACGAGATGTATACGAATGATGTTTAAGAAGAGATGCGCTAGAAATCTTAAATAATGCTAAATGCGTTAAATAAATGATAAAGAATGAATAGAATCATGTTAATACATGAAGAAATGTATGATAAGTAAAGTGGATAATTGAGTGTATCTTAAAGTAAACCAAATGAATGAATGATAAGGAATGAAGTTTATATACGTAAAAGAGTTTAATGAAATAAAGGATATATTGGTATAAAATTTGATCATGAGCTCAACGTGGAGTTGACAAGAAGACAAGAAATGCATATGTATATGAAATACAAGAGAATGACAAGAATAATTGAATCTCGTATAAGATAATGAAAGAAGATGAAGTGTGAGCTAGAATTGCGTAAGGCAATAAAAAGTCAAAATAGAAAAGTGTATGATTAGAAAAGTACGTTAATGACAAAAGGAGTAAAGAATGATAAATTTAAATACATCTTGGATCCAGTGTGAAATGTAATGGTATCCTTCAGGATAGCCCAATGTTAATGATGAACCTAATGGTATCATCCATCTTGGCAAAGATTATTAAATTGAATGTTAATGGTACCGCAAGGGTGTGACAACCGTCAATTTTCGGAACCCTAAATGACTATTTTTCCCTTTGACTTTTCGGGTTGACTCGACTTTTGACTTTTATTTTCAAGTAAAAACAATTATCGCATAACTGATAATTTTTCGGAACTTATTTTAACAATAAATCATAATTATTATTACATAATTTTCATCATAAATTTTTGATTTTTCAAATTATCTGACTTGGAAACGAGAACAACGTGTACCGACACGAAACTAATTAGATTTTTATTCATTTATCGTAATTTATTTAATAATATTTAATAAATTATCTTACATTTTATTCAAAAACGTTTGTTGAAAACGCGAACATTTAAATTAAGATTTATTTTTTTCGGACAAAGTTAAAACTATTACTCAATAAATAATAAACAATTTTAAATAAACGTTACAAAATATTTATGAAATATAGTCGTGTAAATACTCATTTTTATAGGAAAAATAATTTGAAAAACAATGGCGCAAGTTTCGTGTTTTAAATCATCTGTTTACTAGCCCAAACGAGCCCCGAACCGTTATTTAACAAAAATTTCCCAAATATTACAACTTCAGTCCCTGGGGAAATATTTATGAAACTTACCCTAGACTTCTAAGGACTTGTCACTTTGTTTTAAACTTGAACTATATAAACAAAAACAATACTTTTTTCTCATTTGTTACAAAAACAATACACACACAAAACCCTATACACTCTCCCCACTCCCTCTCTAAATTATCCGGCGCTGTCACCGGAATCCGGCCAGATTCCGGCCAACTCCGGCCACCACCGCCGTCGGCCTCCTCCCCCCTCCTCCAACCGCTGCATGCACACGCCACTAAATCACAACTTTCATCTTCATCTCCCCCACCGTGGCTCCACCCTCACGCCGTCTCCATCACCTCCGACGCCACCAGTTTACCACCACCACAAATTCCATCTCCATCCGCCGACATGCAACACCATCATCTCCACCCTCACATCATCACAACCACCACGACAACATCATCACAGCCACCATATGACATGCACCACCACCCTCAACCCTCTTTTCCGATTTGGATGATTACACATTTCCTTGAAATATTAATAACTAACTAAGAGTGGTTTGATTCGAATTTGTTTATTTTTTTTGGGTGTTTGCCGAACACACCACCATAGGTGGTGTTCAGGTTGGCTTGGTCTCACCACAGCCGCACCCTTGTGGTGTCGGGCTTGTGGTTACTATGTTCTTTTCTTTTAAACTCGTACTACCTTCTTTTTGATACCCGGCTCGAAAACACGCCCGGAAAGGGGTGTTTGTTTCTGCATAAAAACAGCCCCAATGGGGGTGTTTGTTTGCTGAATTTTCAGCCCAAAAGGGGGCGTTTGGATCTGCGTTTTATAGCCCAGTTGGGGCGTTTGGTTCTGTGGTTAGCAGCAGTTAGGGCGCGTTTGGTTTAACTGCTGCACCACTAGGGTGCGTTTGGATTTGTGTTTAAAACTGCCAAACGGGGGTGTTTGGTTTAGGACAGCCCATAAGGGGGGCGTTTGTTTTGCTGTCCAGCAGCCCCTAAGGGTGCGTTTGGGACAGCGGTCCTTAATAAGGGAGCGTTTGGTTTAACTTATACTTAACATTTATGTAAATTTGACAAAGTACTAATCATGAGAGGCAAAAATATTGTGATATTGATTGATGAAAAATATGAAATATTGTATTTTAAGATACATGGAAACGTTGTACAATTGGCAAGGTCATGCCGAAATTTATAAAAACTTATATACATAGTATTTTTCGTTTAGAACTTTTACTATATTAAAATCCGATAAAGGAACAAAGTATATATTCTTTATATTCTATTAAATTGTAATTATACAATAACACGGGTAATGATCGAAAACTATATTTTTACAACGAGATAACTATTTTAACTAAAACCCGTCAAGAAAAAAAAAGAAATACTAAATATTAAAGTATTATTTTATAAGTCCCGACTAAAGGACAATAATAACTATTGTTAAAACTTTTAAAATGTCATTCAAGACTTTAAAACGTGTATTTACTTTTAAGCAATAACTTTTTATTTATTTCATTTGGCGACTTCCGAACATGCGTCGAATTATGTTGTTTTAATTATTTTTCTCACGCCACTTATATAATACTTTTCGTATATAAAATAAACGCCGCGCATCATATACTTGTCGTATTTTTCATATGGGATATATATTAAGTATATACATTACGTACTTTAACTTGTTCTCCGACTTCTTTTATTTACATTTTAATGTATAATAACCGCCACGTATTATACATTTACTTATCCTTCCTATGCAATATATACGGGATATATAGCATGCTTTGCTTTTCCTTTTGATTTATTTTATTTAACCAACCACCAAACTTTTACAAGTTGAAATCTAAATCTTTAATCAACGTGTCGTGTTGATGTAATCATCCATCGGAAAACCCAAATACATTATCCTAAATTAATGGGACATAGCCGTTAAGATAAACTGCAACTTCTTGATCGAGCTGTTCCGGTTTCTATTGTGTTTTCTTAATATTTGCATTCTGCCAATTGTTCTGCAATATCAAGGTGAGTTCATAGCCTCGCATTTAACTCTTTTTATGTTTTGAAAACCCGCGAGGGAGATACATGCTTGTTTTAGAAAATCGAACACAGGTGATTTTATTATGTGAACGTTGCTATGAGTGTATTGTTGTGGCCCTTCCTTCATGAACCGTCAATCACCGCTAACCGGTGAACGCTAATGCAATTATAATAGATCTATTTTGGCCTAACGACCTGTCTGGCGTGTGTACCTGATGAGGGCATACGGAGACATATTGTATTTAGTATTGGGAGTGTTATCACTCCGGGTTGGGCACAGTTAAGGTTCGGTTTGTGGCTCTAGCATCGTTGTGATTGTTCTATGAACTAAATGTTTTGCTATGCTTGTGTTCAAAATGATTGTTTATAAACTCTATGAATTCAATCAACGTTTTCGTTGACTTTTTAGCATGTTTATCTCAAGTATATGCTTGCTAGCTTAGATGGGATGGTAAGCGAATATCGAAGGACGTGGACTTGGTGAACTTTGCACATATGATAAAATGTTTTCTTTTAAAGAAACTTTAAACATGTTGTGGATTATTTTGAAATGAGTTTTTATAAAGTTATTGGGACCTTGTAACTCTGATCTTTTTAATAAAAATTGAATGTCGTTTACCGTGACTCGTGAACTTATATTATGAAGTAGCACCCCAATATGGTATTCCGTTGCGTTGTAAATTTGGGGGTGTTATAGATTGGTATCAGAGCACGAGTCATAGCGAACTAGGTCGTTTTTCAAAACCTGGACTATGACTGTTTTCGAAAAAATTTCACGAGTCGTTCACCGATGTCCGATATCCGCGCGCCCAATCCTTCCCGATCCTTTATGTGCTTGTTGCTAGACCTTTTGTTTGTAAACTTCATACAGCTTGCGTAAAAAAAGTAAATAAATATGTATGTGTATATATATCACGATATCCGTATCTACGTCGAACCCTATGTAATATAACTGCCTTTCGATCATCGCTACAACTACCCGCCACACCCCCTCCCCGTTACATTCGAGTTGTACTAATTGATATTATGAATGGGGTCACCATTATGGTATGATTTGATAAATTTCGTATATATGCAATATATGCATATATACATTGCAATATTATGTAGATTTGAGGCTTGGTTAGATTTTGGTTGTGTTTCGAGCCGCGACTAAGGAATCAAATAGCTAAGGAACAAAGGAACAAGGCGAAACTATTTCTTCTTCGATCTTGCTTGGTATATCATGGTGAGTAAATCCTATTACTAGTATGATCTATGTTTTCGCGATTTAATTCGTTATTGATAAAGGCTTGTGATGAAATCCGTCGAGAACTTGCGTAGATTAGATTAAAAGAGTTATTAGGAAAAATTAAACGATTTCAATATCGTGTATATAGTAATTTTAATCTGTGATAATTGATTTTTGGATCAAAATAAACTTTTGGCGCGTTTTGTAACACGCGGCTTTGAGCAGAAAATTTAACCCGTATTTCAAAGCCCGATATTTTGTAAAAGCTTATTTTTATTTAAAAATAAGATCAAGTTTATTTTTGCAAACGTTTTGATATAAAATGAAGCTCTTAACTCATTGTAACGAAGAAACTGGAACAAAATCGGAATATACACTTTAAGTGAAAAATTACAACACTTGAAATTATTAAATAAAAAGCTGACATAATTTTTAAAGAGCAATTCGAGCACTTTCGAGTCAGTTTTAGCCTTCCGGCAAAACATGAAAGTTGCTCGGAATGTTGTTTCACTTTGTCGCGAGGCTTGTTTATATTTAAATCACTTAATAATGGGTCAAAAATGAAATTCAAATTTTTTACATCTCCTTAAAAATAAAATAAGTTTCAGCAGAATTTTGTAAAAGCATTTTAGTCATTTTCTGTCGAGATTCAAATCTCGACTAAAACTAAAAAGTTGTTCGAAACAATGTTTTACATGAAATCTCTTTAGAGTCCGAGTCACGAAAATGGAATATAACGGGTCAGTTTTGAGAAAAACATACATAAAGACTTATTAAAAAGTCAAACGTTAATTTTAAAAGTCAATTGTGCTAATTTGAATCTTGTTGGATAATTATAAAAATAATAAACTCTCATTATTCTTACTAAATACGTTTATGGTATATAAGAAATGGATGTTAATAAAATATGACACAAGTGTCGAGATTTTAAATCTAATGATTATATCGATTACGGTAATCCGATAACCGGGCCTATTAAAAATAGTAACTTTCTTGAAATTGTCGCTTTTACAATAAGTGATATTAATTAGAACGCGCAAGTGGATTTCTCATCGCATGCATACTTATATTATTTTTATCATGGATATATAAGATATATATATCTAATGCTACGAAGTACGTATCGTTCGATCATACTTTTATTATTTCTCTGATTACGCGACACTATTATAGGTCGTGGTCGAGCACGTTGGATAGATACCTTGACTCCTAGTGTGAACAATTCCAGTTAGCGAATATATCGCCCGTTTACCTTATTCGATTGCATTGATTCTCGACTTACTATTTCTTGTGCTTGCTATGATCCTTGATCCCAACCACCTTAATATCTTTTTATGAACAATTTATACCAAAAATATACAATAATTTATAAAATGTTTTATCAAACTAAATACCAAATTGCGTCGATTTTCATAAGAAGACAAAGCAAAAATGTGCTTCTCAAAAATGAATGAACAATAGTTGACGTGTTTCTCAAAAAAATAATAATAATAATAATAATAATAATAATAATAAATAAATAAATAAATATTTCTTTCCTATTTCTGTGTCAAATGATTTACTTATTTTCAAGGATAGGTCAAAAACTTTTATCATCATATATGGTGTGTAATAATCGAAAAGTTTTCTTTTTGACGAGGACGGATGTGTCGTCGCTTGGTCCTCAATTATGCATAGCCTAGCTAACTATGCATAATTCAGGAAGAGCCACGCTGTGTCGGATTAATCGTCGCCTTTAAACTGGTGGTTTCGGATAAATGTTTGGGTGAGAACACTTCCAAATGGTGGATCCTTACGCAAGTAATCTTATTCGATTTGATTTCGTATGAACAAGTTCAAATTCTCTTGCGTTCCTTGAAATCTTTCCTTTCGGTTGGTGTTGACTTAGAAAATCATCTTCACCGAATAATTCCGAAAAATACTTTTGTGTGTCATGTGTAGCATGGGGATCTCATCTAAATCATAATGTTGGTGATGAAATACAAAGAAACCTGATACCAACACTGAGAAGAAATTTTAACAAGATCAGAAGACTGCCAAAGTGGATGAAAGCCGAGTACGAGTAACTCCGAGACTAATGAAGCAGACTTCTCCTACATCAAATGTACCTTACCTTATTTTCTCTCACTCTTTCGATATGTCGATCGACGTTCGTAGCGGAAAATTTCTCTTACGTTAACCCGTAATCGTGAAGAAGACTTCTACCCCCGAAGCGTATGCGTTCGGTCATCTAATGTTACGGATGAATCTTACACAAGCTCGAGTTGTAAATTCGAGGTGTTTGAATTGTTCTTATTCTGCCTTGTGAACTCGGATACCAACGTAGAGTGGTGACTCGGATACCAACGTAGAGTCACACAAGGATGGCTCAAAAGGAGAGCCTTCGGCGCGAGAGCCAAGCACAATGGTCGGATCCTACCGGATCATAGTGATGTCGTCCGTCATCATTTTCCGTAGGGAATAAAACGATACGCGATGGATAGTTGGAGTTTGCTAACTTCGTGGCGGTAGATAAAAGACAATCCCGTTTGCCGTCTCTGTTTATTCAGTTGAGGAGTCCTTGCGCTTGACTCGATTCCCCCTTGACCATTTATGGTCAACGATGGATAGCCATAATTGAAAATTTATGTGCAGAACTTTTGCTTGTTATATGTTTATGTGATATGTGATTTAGTCGGGTGGTCGTACGTTGTGCGAGCTCGAGGCGGCATTGTGAAATGACGTCCGATCGTGGGTAACGCGTACCCTGATTTTAGCCCCCCGTTGAAAGACACGGACAAGGGTCCTCGACGCTCGTTGAAAGACACGAGACGGAGTCGGGTAGGAGCGGTCGCGATTGGTGTGCGAGCTCGAAATCCTCGGTTGGCAGCCAAGCCGGTGACGATCGTGCTTGGGGCACCGTGAAGAATGCTCGAAGTTTGGTTAATGTGAGCAAACTTGACCATTTTATTGGGTATGGATCCATGGCTGTAAAGCCCGTGAGCACCCTGATTTCATATATACTATAATCTCTTTTGGGTATGGATCCGTTTGTGATCACCCTGTAATCTCTTTTGGGTATGGATCCGTTTGTGATCACCCTGTAATCTCTTTTGGGTTTGAATCCGCGTGTGAGCACCCTACGATGATAAAAATCTATTTTGATATGCATCCATGGCTTTCAGGCCTGTGAACATCCTATAACTTTAAAAACTTTCCTTGGGCTAGATTTAGCCGGAATTAAGT
>BQNB010118345.1:0-21009 GCA_026074375.1 Tanacetum coccineum | reverse complement strand
AAATTTCTGGTTTGTGACTAAGCAGATTATTGCAGAGGCCATAGTGCTACTAAATTTATTCCATGCAGTAGACTTAGCACTTAGGCATTACAGAATAGTATGAATAAAAAACTTTCATTAAGGAGAAAAGAAAGCCTTGTAAAATGTGAATTTCTGAGAAGGTTTTTCATACCCCATTAAAGCAAGTTGCTCAAAAATATCAGCATTGGGTAGACATTGAACTCCTTCAGCATATTCCAATTGAAGATCTCTTCTTACACTTGTGTCAGTGATGATCACTTTCTTCCCATCCACTAGGGCTTGTAACTAAACTTCTCCATTAACAGTTTTCACCTTTGCAGTAGCCCAAAACTGCTCAATACATGAAGTATAGATTGTAGGATTAACAGTTAACGCATATTTGATAGGATTCACATTTAAGAAATCCAAAATTTGCTCAAACTCGTCACTTTCAATGGGTTTAGCCAAGAACGCGACCATGTTGTGTGAATCAGCAAACTTTGGAGCAGACATTGTGATGAATTTTGATGATTAACAATGAAATTGAGTTAGGGTTTATGATTAAAGAGTATATCAAATATTGAAATCGAGTAAAAGTTTAAATGAAGCCCTTAATCGAAGTATTTATATAAATACCCTCAACAACATTAACGTTTGCTAGCAGTTGAAAGTTATGCCTAACATCATTAACTTTCAACTAGCAGTAGTAAGTAACCCAGCAGTAGTAACTCAGCAGTAGATTAAGCCTGGCAGCATTAACTTACAACTAGCAGTAGTATGTTATGCCTAGCAGCATTAACTTTTTCTAATAGCAGTAAGCTTATGCTTAGCAGCATTAACTTTGAATTACCAACATTAACTCCAATTTCTTTCTAATCAGCATTTCCATCATCAAATTAATATTTTAACTTACAAATTCTCTATGACTGTTTTTTATTTCTCTTAATTCCTTTAGCTCACAATTCTCTTTGTCTGTTTTTATTTCACACATCTCTCTTTCTATTTTTTAGCTCACTATTTCTCTCAATTCTTTTTCTCACCAATTTACTCTATCTGTTTTTATTTTCACACATCTCTCTTTTTGTTTTTATTCTCACTTATTCTCTCAATTCTTACAGTATTAATTATACTTAACAGTATTAAGTATAACTAACAGTATTAACTTAACATTATTAAGTATAACTAGCAACACTAATTATACTTAACAGCAGAAACTTGAAGTTACCAGCACTAACTCAAATTTCCATCCTTAGTAGCTTTTGCATTCCATTCCAATTATCATTTGTGTATAATTCGCTGCATATTAACACAATTAACCTCCCCTCAATCAATACTTCAGAGGTTAAGCATTCCAATACTTGCAATCAGATATTGAAATCTGCTAACATCAAATGCTTTTGTGAGCAAATCTGCAACATTCTAATCTGTGTGAATCTTGATCATCTGGATAAGATTCTTCTTATAAGAATCTCTGATAAAGTGGTGCCTAATCTTAATGTGCTTTGTCTTTGAGTGAAAAACAAGGTTCTTAACTATGCAGATAGTACTCTCATTATCAATATGAATCTTAATCTGCATAAAGTTATATCCATAATCCACATTAATTGTTTTGAATCCAAAGCACCTGTCCACAACAATTTAAAGCAGTTATATACTCAGCTTCAGTTTTGGAATTAGCAACCACAGTCTGCTTCTTACATTGTTATGAAATCAATCTACACACTATAGGAATTGGCAACCATTCCCTACATTGTGGACTTCACATATCTAGAGCTTCTGCTCCTGCATATTCACGTGTTAGTATATGCCAAATATTATACTATCATCCTTTAATCATTTTCATATTCAATTGTATGCGAAATAAAACCCAGAAACCCCGAATGTTCCCTAATTTCAACCTGCGACCAAAAATTCACCATTTCTACCTATTTAAAAACCCGAATCACCAATGATTACTTGCTAAAACTCATTGTACAAGACGATAAAACATTATCATCCATGTTTAAAACTCAAGTGTGCTCCAAACACTAAGCATTGAAATCTTATTCGAGCCCTAAATGACACCGCGACACTTGTTTTGCATATGGCCCATTTTAAAACTCTTCCCATTGCACTAAGCACCTCAATGACAACACCACTATTTCCCTAAGCAACCTTACCACACTGCTATGGACCTATACTCTCTGGCTAAAATTGAGGCCACACGTCTTCTTTGTCCCTAAGTCTTCATCATCGCGGCAAACTCCACCACAAACCTACCCCCCATGATCCTATCCTACCACTATAGATCGAGAACCCACGACACCGAACACAACCATTTCACCTCTCTAACCCTCCAACATAAGCTACATACCGACCTTTGACACCTCACTCCCCTTATACCTTTTTTCTTGGGTTGATACATTTAGTCGTAGGAATATGAGAGGCATGTGGTGACACCAAAACAAAATGTGATGTCCTTGGGATACCAAAGAGCCCGAATTTAGGTTGACCTTTTACGTAATCTCAATAAAAAAAGCCTTTTCACATGCATTCAGATGTAGAGCTTATGTAAGGATTGAACTAGTAATCTCTATTGCAAAAGCACATACTGCGCAAAAAACAAAAAAGACAGAATAAACAAAAATATAAGACCCTTAGAATGAAAGTTAGAACATCAATTATGCCAATCATGAGATCTAATACAAGATGTTCTGAAACTATTAACTTTCACCTAACTGTCATACTTTGAGCAATAGGTATAATGGGATTTCCATAGGTGGGCTTCTGTTTTAGACACTCACTAAAGCAAAATTTATCTTCAAAATCACAGTCTCGACATACTTGTCTCTCTGGCTTTATAAAATATTCCATCTTCATCTCTTTTACTTCTGTAGGGCCTAGGAAGAAATGTTGAATTACACCCATAGAACTTATCTGAAACTAATCTTACTGCATAAGTTTTTTTCAAACCTCAATGCATAATGACTTTCTTTTGTATTGAACCTAAAGATAATATCATCCATAATACACTTAAACTACTTAGAATATCACGTTATGGTACTCCTTTTGCGTGATAAACAAAGTCTTGTATATTACTGTTTGGTTGTAGGGTGTGGGAGTCTCTGCCTATCAAGGTCTCTTTTGGGTATAAAAACCCGTACTTCGATACCCTCAATTCATACCCTACCACAACCTCCTACTCTCTACTAACCCACCATTGTAGTCAAATCTTAGCTCATGAGTTTCTAAGAAATAATCCCCCCCCAAGAACAAATTCAAGAGAAGCCTTAGAAGAATTGAAGCTACTCGTAATCAAGAAACTAGGCGGTAACGAGTAAATTCTACCCTATAATGACTCCATAACCATCATTTTCTATCTATTTGAAGCCCAAACCCCAACCAGTGGGGGTGGGGGGGGGGAGGGGGGGGGGAGTTGTGGGGGGGGGGGGGGTTAGCCAGGTTCATTTTCATTAAGTTCCGTCCTCCTGATAATTCATAATTACATTCTCTAAGATCATGCATGAACACTTACTTAATCCATTTTTATAAAAATCTACGCGTTTTGCCATTTTTTATCCATACGAACCTTAGAAACCTAAGTTTCAGATTTACTTGATCTTAAGTGTATGATACTCAATATGAATGTTATAATCCTAATCATAAATAAAGTTATCTATAACAACTTTATTGATTTTTGAAAGAATTTGGATTAAAAACCTACGCATTTTCGTTTAAAAACCCTAATTCAACCCGTTTTGATTTTTGGCTTAACGAATCGTTATTTCAAACTTTCGTTGCATTAAATCTTCATATTTTAGATTATATTAATAAGCTATAACCTGAAAATATCTTTTGGAATGTTAAAATAAGCTTGCATTGCCATCGTACTTAAGTTTCGTAGAACGTATCTTAGTTCTCTTCTAGATCTCCAACTCGAGCACCCTCCATCTGCTCTCTACACACTTCACAATACTCTAATCTAGTGACGCACGTTAGACACACAACTGCGCATCTATCACCTCTCTTCTAGAGTCTCATAATAGAGACCAACTAACTATAAGTTCCATAAAGTAGGACTAACAAGACATCACCTCATCCTCTCATCACAAGCGAGAGCGCAAAGTACACATCATCTCATTGGAGAACCACCTTCTCTTCAACACTCTGCGATACTTCTCCAAATCCACGTGAGTTCACAAACATAGACTTGTATTATTCTTTTTCTATCACTCGTATCCTATAAAGAAAATCAATCTTGACCTACCATACTGAGTACATTATTCACAAGACAAAGTCTTATGTGTCAGTTGAGGGAGCACTAGGCAAAAGAAGTAGTAGAGCCGTACAATTGGAGCTTATTTATACATCTAATTTCTGGTAGGACGCAGTGAAAGTATAGCAATTAAACCTACATCAAATAAATGCTACATATTACCTTCTCTTGTGAGTGAATTTCGGCTCTTGTGCAACTAATCATAGCTTTAGATTCTTAATTACACGAAATAACCTATCTTATCAATCTTTCTCTATCGAGGCGAGTATCCTTGAGTAAACACCCAACTATCCTTATACTCGAATGGCGCCCTCTCTTTCCCATTAGGTAAATAACACGTCAAGGGTCTGAAACCAAAGTTTTTAACTTAAACTGCAGAATCATCCACTTGCCATAGCTATCCTATCGTCAGTCTGTGTAAATCCTATTATAAGTTGACAATAGCTATAACTACCTTAGGAGGACTCGTACTTTAGTTACGCATATAAGAATTACTATTCAAATACGAGAGCTAAGGTTCGGATAAAATACTTTAAGAGTTGTTCCCCCCACCCCCCTCTGTTGGTACAAGAACTGAAAACATAAGCCTTTGTATGTATCAGTCTCACAGCTCTTTATCATCCTCTGTGTTTGAGGGTAGCTGAATGGTATGTCTCTACAATTGTATTTATTACAACTGAGGATGACTCCTTTGGTAGAGAATTCAGAGTAAGTTCTGTAGAATCACAGGACTTGACAGGCATAAATGAACCAAATAAAAATCAAAAGATATAGGGCGTAAAGAGTGCAAACTCTAAGGGTCTAAATTTTGCCATTTCATTCTTAGTGTTAAAATGGGAACATTTGAAAAAGTATAAAAATATGTTCAAAACCTTACAAGACAATAACTTTTAGATCAATTGGCACGACGTGGCTTATTCATGTTCTAGATATTGAACAAAACGCTTAAAACCGTTATGTTAAAACCATTATAAAATTTCATACATCGATGTGGCTTGTAAAATCCATCCTAAATCGATATCGTACCACAATACGAAGGAGCTTCATATTAAGAGGTTTTCATCTTGTATTACGTTCTACCTGAGTTGTTGGGTTTAACTATTTTAAAGTACACAACTCCTCAAGAGTTTACTAAATTATGATGTGCCCGAACGGTGATACAATATTCCAAACTTCCAATCCAAACTCAGAAAACAAACAAAATTAGACTCATCGAAACCAAAGTTCAAGAGTACAAATCAAAAAAAATGGTGGAGGGGCTTCCTAAGACTTGGCAATTTACTTTAGGTTCATGACGTAGCATGTTTTACTAATCATATTTTCCATAACAACCTTCCCTCTTAGATTGGATAAAGTCGTCGATCTTTCACATCATTTTGTTACTAATTAAATCCAATAAAAGGTTAGTTCATTAGCCCTCGTGCATTTCAATATTTCAAATGTATTATAAACCCGAGTGAGGGGGATACATTTTAAAACCATGAATGCATTTATTTCTGATAAGATATCATGCTTTATTATTGCCTAAGTAACTAATTTTGCCTTTAAGACCCCAATATCATAGAACTGTTAATTACTCTACGGAGATGAGCGCGAATGTTGTGATAAAAGATCTATTTGTGGAGTATGTGACTCCCCGATGGTGTACCCGCAGTTATACAAGGTAACCAATTGCACACCATTAGAATATAAACTACGGGTGTTTGTGGAAAAAGGGCAACCCATTGGTAGCTATAAAAATTCAAAAACATATCAAAAATTTTAGTGTTTGTTAGATAAGCAATACCATCCTCATCATCAAATTGAAGATCTCTCCTCACAGATGATTCTGATATTACAGACCATAATGTATATCTCTAATGATTTGTTCAACTGGATGATCCTTGTAAATTTTGGTAGTTAGAATAAGACTGACAGGGATATGCGTATCTAAATTAGTCATGCCAGCCTCTACACCATCATCCTCAGTATCACTAAATATGGTAATTTCTTCCAAATCAGACATATTTGGATCATCAACACATCCAATGACTATATTCTCATCAACAGCATTATCCTTTATGCTAGTAGCATTAACAGTTGGACTAACAGTATTAATAGTGTTAGTGCTGTTAATATTAGAATCCTTCTCTTGATTAACTCTTTGATCCTCTCTTGGCTCCTCTGTACTTGAAACCTTACTTCACTATCTTCATTCCCTGGATCTTTAGCATCCTTCTTTTCCTCCTCCCTTGATGGTTTGAATCCAGCATCAGGAGAATCCTTTGAATTCTGAGAGAATAGTGGATCAGCAGGCCACATTGGTAGCAAAATGTAATCTTTATCAGGTACTGTCTCCATTCTAGCTTTACCTGCATCATCACATGCTTTTGTACCTGCATTACCATTAGACTGATTCCTTGCAACAACTGGCTTATAGTTCATATAATTTGTTAGTGCATCTATATCAAAAAGCCAATTAGGTCCACTTCCTGCAATATTAGGTGTATTCTCACTAAACTGAACATGCAGGTTCTCTTCAACTATCCTAGTTCTACTGTTGAATACTCTAAATGCTTTGCTATTGGTAGAGTATCCTACAAAGAACCCTTCATCAGCCTTTCCATCAAATTTACCTAGGTGATCTATGGTATTAAGGATTGTAACAGGACACCCAAATGGTCTCATGAAGCTTAAGGCAGGTTTTCTACCTAGAAAAAGTTCATAAGGGGTCTTGTTGTGAGGCTTGATAACTAACACCCTATTTTGGACATAACAAGCAGTATTAACTGCTTCAGCCCAAAAAGTTGTTGGCAATTTTAAATCAGCTAGCATAGTCCTAGCAGCCTCTATTAGTGTCCTATTTTTCCTTTCTGCTACTCCATTTTGTTGTGGAGTCCTAGCAACACTAAATTCCCTCTTAATACCCTTCATTTCACAGAACTGATTCATGACCCTATTCTTTGAATCCAGTCACATTGTCACATCAAAATCAACTTTTACTAACCTTAAGGTCTATTAGATCTTTCTAATGCGTGTATAAATATTTAAGATTCAGAAGTTTTCATCCTCGTGGCTAAAAAAAGGAAAACCAACTAAACCTACTAAATAAACATCCTTTGACACCAGGCAGTACAATCTTTTTCATTAAACTCTTTACAAATGTTGGGCCAAACAAATCCATGTGCAACATTTGTAATGGTTGGCTGATTGAACTGACTATTTTGGTCTTACAAGAAGCTCTGTGTTGCTTTCCCTTCTGACAAGCAACACAGGTTTGATTAATTTCAAAAAGTTTTGAAGGTAAACCTATTATAAGGTTCCCCTTACCAGTTTATTCATTGTTTTTGAAATTTACATGTCCAAGCCTCCTATGCCAAAGATTAGATTCATCCTGTGACTGGGCACTGCAGAAGAAAATGAGACATCCTTGAGGAAAACATTCTTAAACCAACAATGTAACATTGTATCCTTTCTAGGAACTTTAAGCAAAACATGACTTTCATCAGTTAACTTAAAGTATGGAGACAGAACAACATATTCAGTATCAGTAAAAAGAACAATATTCTTCTTGTCATACATTTGTGAGACACTAAAAAGGTTAAACTTTAGTTCCTTTACAAAATACACATTTTTAAAATCCAATTTTACCAGTTCTTATTTTACCTTACCCGAATTATCTTTCCCTCCTTTGGAATTACCACCAAAGGCAACAAACCCTCTATAATTTCTCATAACTGTAAGATAGGATTTTGTTTCATTGTCATGCGCCTAAGCATCACTGTAATCACTATCCTTATCCTTAAAATCTTGCTGTGGATTGCCCTGCACATAATTATAGAAAAATTAGTTTTTTTAGGGACCCAAGCCATTACTGACTTGGATCTTCCTTGTGCATCAATATAGTCAAATCTTTTAAAGGACATTGATGCCCCATTATTTCTGTAGACATGTCTAAAACTTTTTGCTTTGGCTACTAACCCAAACATTTGAAGCCTTAACATCATTTCCCCTTTTTCCCATAACATCACTAAGACTACTTTTAGCCTACAGTATTTAACCCTTGTTCCCTTAACAAATATAACCTTTTTAGTGAAATTACTATTATTAGCTGCTGTTATTTTGTTAAAAGGCCTTCTAGTAGTTGAATATGTATTATTAATAACATTTTTCATGGGTCCTGTATTATTCATTGATGTTCTTAATTAAACAGTATTAACTGGTCTAACAACATTAACTAAAATTGGGCCAGACCTAGTTAAGACTGTTCTTGGAACCATGTTCCTTTTTGGACTGGGGTGAGTTAATGTAAAAGAAGATCCTATTTGTTCACCATTTGAACAATTGTCAAACGGGTTTTGCAATCTTTCTAGATTATTATACCAGTTATTGCAATCATTTTTCAAATGATCAAAACTACCACACACATGACAAGCTTTGTTGAACATCTCAAAATCACTTCCTAATTTTTGAGACATCTGTTGGTTCAAGTTCCTTTTGTTCTCTCTAGGACTAGGTATGTTTTGCCTATTTTTATCAACTGATGTTTTCCTATGAGACTTTACTTGCTTCAGATAGACCTTAACAAAGTTTATCTTAGCAAAACTAGGTTTATTAAACATCTCAACTATTTTAACCTTATGCACATTTTCTTCATCACTATCAGATACTCAATCCTCAATAATTGGGGCTCCATTTTCTTTTCTAGCAGTCTCAGGTTTATTAGTCTCAACAGTAGGTTTTTGAACTACTGACTCACTAACAGACTCATCAACAAAATCATCTAGTCTATGATAAACTAAATCAGATTTTGGTGGCATAAAATTCCCAGTATAGGGAGGTGGGACAGCCGTATAAAAAAAAAAAAAAACCCCCTAATCCTATTTTACACTTATCCATTATCTGTCTGTCTAGTAAGTTTCACTTAGTTTTTGAATTAATTTTCAAATTTTTATACTGTAAACGTTACACACACTTTTTCTTTTGTATCCAACTCTAACTTCCTTTTAAGATCTGTAATATCTAAATCTCTTAAATAGATTTCACGTTTTAAGAGTTTTATATCTTCCTCATACACAGACTCATTTTTCATAAAGACTAACAGCCTAGCTTCTACAGATTCTAAACCAGTTTTATAAGAGGCAACACTTATCCTATCTGTTCTTAAGTCTTTAACTAATTGTTCATTTTGTTCTTTTAATTTTTTTTACACACTCTAAACAAGATGAACAACAATTTGAGTCATTAGATACCTCAGAGTTTGTAGAAGAAGTTGAACTTGTTGAAGAATAAGCCATGAGGGTAAAATTGGACGCCCATTGAAAGATCGTTCTCTGCATGTCACTATAAACATAGCCAAAGCCATCACACTAAGATACTAAGGCATTTGAAGTAGTTTCTTCAACTGGCACAGTCCTTCTTGTAGGCTCCTTGTTCCTGCTGTCTTGATTCCTAGGTGCCCTGCACTCCCTTGTAAAGTGTCTTCTCTTGTGGCAGTTGAAACAATCCACTTTGGACTTGTCAAACCCAATTCTTTCTTTGTTGGCCATGTCCAGCTTCCTTCCAGTATTCTCCAGGAATCCTTCTTGACTCATAGTCAGCATAGCAATGTGCCAATCATTAGGTTAAGTCCATCGCTCTAGATCATCTGATGATTTTGTTGTAAGATCTTTATTATCTATTTGGAATACTGACTTGGGTTGCTACAAAGAGAATAAAATCATAGCATCACTCAAATTTTCAACATTTATGAGCTATCAGTAGACACATCTGAGTGGCTATCATAAGTTAACACCCTGAGCAGTATTAACTGCTTTGTTAGTGCTTCTTAAGGACAGAAAGGCTACATTATGTGAGTTTGTGGTTGAGCTAGATGTCCCCTTTACCTCTGATTCATAAGACCTTTTAGGTTTTGTTAAAAGGTCATCCAAACTTAATATCTCATTAATCTGGTTTGATCCTCCACAAAATAGTATGCCATATCCAATCTTGTGACAAACTTCTTAAGAAACTTTTTGATTGAATGTCTTCATTGAGATGACTTCACATGCATCTCCAGTTGACTAATTAGCTTTTGAAGCCTTTCATAGGTTTGCTCAATCACTTTTGTGCTGGATGCAGCAAAGTTTTCATATTGCTGTTTCAGTAGATTTTTTTCAGTTTTATTTGTAGCAATATTACCTCCAGATTTGTTCTCAATAGCCTGCATCAGTGTCTTAGCATCCTTGTATGAGTTAAACTTTAATTGATGCTCATTAGGTAAGGCCATCAATAAATTGCTTCTTGCCTTCAATTCTGCCCTTCTTTGTGCATTATCTTCAACACTTGTAGAAGGGATAACAGTCTCCTTACCATCAACAATTTTTGTTACTATGGGTGCATGTCCAATTAACTAAGAACATCCCATAGATTTTATCAATTACTGAATGTACACACTGCTTCCAAATCCCAACCTCCCATAGATCATACACACCAGGGTTGAGTTATGTGGTACTTGATCATTGAGTAGATTTGAGAGTCCATTACTTCTTGAAAAAGGGAGATCATATATGTTAATTAAAGTTTCTTCCATCTTATTCAAAAAGCTTCACACAAAGCACTGAAACCACTCTGATTGATCCCAATAGAATATATCTTGCTAGCTTATAAGCCTAATTGTATTAATAAATTCAAAACAACTAAGGATAAAAATTTGGATTGTGAAATCAAAGACATCAAATCAGTCAATGATACTAAAAGAATTTCAACGAAACAGTAAGTGTATATAATCAATTAACAAAACCATTAACCAAACCTTTCACCTTTATATAATACGAACCCTCTTAATAGTGTTAGGGTTACAAAACCTTGAAGCTATATCGATATCAAAACAAATGATTTCTGGATTTCTAACTCTATGCTATAGGACCTCCTTTTATACACCAAGGAGTCCTAACTGGCTTACAAAGTTTTCCTAAGTTATCATGATCTCCTAAACAAATAACTTATACGTATCTTTTACAAAAATATCTCATACTTATCACATAAGCAATCTTACTCTTCAATCATCTTTATCCTTATCAGTTGTAAACTGTCATCATAGTACTTTGAACACTAATTTAATAAATAAAAACTTACAGTAGTAACTTATACACCAGCAGCATTAACTGTATACAAGCAGTAGTAACTACTTAGAATATTTTCTTCATTCTCCACCAGCAGTACTAACTTTACTCTAGCAGTATTAACTTTACTCTAACAGTACTAACATATACTAGCAGTTCTAAGGTACACTAGCAGTACTAAGTTTATACTGGCAGTACTAACTACTTAGAGTATTTTTCACAATCTTTGGGCTAACAGTAGTAACACAAAACACTATTCTTCCTTGATGCATACACTAACTGTTGATAATATCATCAGAAATTTCCAAAACAGCCTTATGAAGCTTTTAATCCCAACATTCATGTACTGCTCCATAGTTTCCGCCATTGTTTCCGTAACTTCTTCCTCTAAGTATTCTAGGTCAGAAAGTAAATTGAAATCAGGCGATCTCAATTCGTCAAGACTTATTGTCTTGAAGTATCTCCTAGATGATCAAAATTCTAGTTCAGGTTCTTTATAAGGTGTGAATAGTTCGTTTGTTGAACTCCTTATCATGCACTACCTGTAACAAGGGATAAACAATCAGTAGGATTTGCTCTAAAGAAAGATAGAAATTTTTTTAGCACGGAAATCAAATACGAAAACTCAGATTTTGATTTTGTTTCCATGATGACGAAACGCCTTTCCAATGGAAGGTGGTATACGCGTATTAATTAGTTGAATGAATATGCTGTAATGGACAGAAAGTTGGATACGTATCCGATGGAAGTGGATACGCCGTATCGAGTTATCGACCAGAATAGTGTATTAAGAAAAACAATTAAATACGCAAACAATTAAACACACAAATATACAGAATATACAAGAATATACAATAATCTAATAACACTACTCCTAAAAGGTTAGATCTAATTAATGCTAAAACCAAAACATAATATAAAAATCAAAGATTAATTTTTCACTCCGGTAAGGCGTTCCAAAAACTAAATCTGAGTCGTTGTGATGTTTTTTATTTTTAAGATTCATTTTAAAATTTTATACTTTTTGCCTACTATAACCAAAAACAACACTTTAACTGTGTATGTAACCCTGATACGGTGGTAAATTCGGTAAGTAGGGTGTCGAATACTTGAAGCGAGGTTAAATATATCAATTTATTTATATTTTGGTTTATCTAAAGTAAGTTAATTCTAAACTAAGTGAAACCTATGCTAAACCTATGTTAGTTCTAATCCTAACTCTAACAGGTAAAAGGGGGGGTTTCAGCCTGAGATACTGGCACGGGTTTGGTTGGTGACTACAATAAATTCAAGACACTTTTACCCACAACATCTCCTCCCCAACATAATTTCCGGCGATCGGCGCCGACTTCGGCCAGCCACCGACCACCACCAACCGACACCATCATCCCCATCCCTCACCACTGCTGCTATCATCACTCCGACGACACCATCATCACCTCGTCACCCACCTCCAACCGCTGCCAACCACAACAGCCGCCACCAACACCACCATGGCACAACCACCATCAACATCATCACCAGCCGACGCCAGCTCCTCTATCTCCATCGCCACAGCCACCACAATCATCACCACCATCCTCAGCCGCCGCCACCGCTGTAAAGCAACCAATAAGGGTGCGTTGGGTTTTTATCACAAAAAGGGTGCATTTTGTTTAGCAGAGACACCCATAAGGGTGCGTTTGGTGTTATTAATGCACTAGGGTGCATTTAGTTTTTCATCAGCCAAGGGTGTGTTGGTTTATCAATGCACCAAGGGTGCGTTTTTTCTTTTTCCTAGCCAAAGGGTGCGTTGGTTTTCATGGAAGCACCGAGAAGGGTGCGTTTGGTTTAGCAGCAGCCCATAAGGGTGTTTGGTTGGGTGTTTAACAGCAGTAGGGGTGTTTAACAGCACTAGGGGTGTTTAACAGCAGTAGGGGTGTTTAACAACAGTAGGGGTGTTTGGTTCAGTAGTAGGGGTGTTTGGTTATGGGTTTAACAACCCATATAGGGTGTGTTTGGTTTTTGCTTCCTTTTGTTATTTGTTTGATCGCGTCTAGTCTAGATAGATATTTAAACATGCGGGTATTTTCAACACTGATTAAGGGGAAACATCGAGTTTTGTAAATATGGGAAACGTCTAAAAAACGAATAGGTCATGTCAAAATTTCTATAAATTTCCATACTTAGTCTTAAGATTTATTAAATTGTAATTATACAATGACCAGTTTAACTATAACCCGTCAAGGAAACGGATTACTAATTAAAGAGAATATTATTAATAATTCCCGACTAAAGGACAAAATCATAACTTTTGTAAAAGTTTCAAAAACATCATTTACCTAAGTCGTAACTTTAAAACGTGTGTTTGCTTTTATGAAAAAACTCTTATTAATTAAATTGGTGATTTTCGAACATGTATCGAAATATTTTGTTTCAATTATTATCTCATGTTTCTTATATAATACTCGCAAAGTATTATATACCTCGATTATTTATTTGATTTTTTTTGTCTATGGTTATATATTTCACCATATGAATTATATACTCGATCATTTCTCATATGTAATATATACGGAATATATTACATACTTGCTTTCACTTTCGACTTTTTCTATTTGACCAACCACCCAACCATTACCACTTGAGATCTAAATCTTTTATCAACGTGTCGCGTTGATGTAATCATCCATCAGAAAACCCAAATACATTATCCTAGGCTAGTGGGTCATAGCCGTTAAGATAAACCGAAACTTCTTAGTCGAGCCGTTCCGGTTTCCGTTTATGTTATGCTTAATATGTGCATTCATGCCAATCGTTCCACAACATCGAGGTGAGTTTATAGCCCCATGTTTTACTTGTTTTACATATATTTTTGGGGTGAGAACATGCTTGTTTGCAAATGCATTTACATGGTTAATTACAAATTGTTTTATATACTTATTTACATAGCTCGCTATGGGATACATTACTTGACTTCACTTTTGGTCACAAATACATACTTTACTTTTGAAATGATTACGGATTAGCTTAAGCGGATTGAACGGATAACTACAAGTAAATGCTCGGGTGTTCTTGGAGGGGACACATGCGAGGGGTACATATTCATTACTGCCCGGGTGTTCTTGGAGGGGACACCTGCGAGGGGTACATATTCATTACTGCCCGGGTGTTCTTGGAGGGGACACCTGCGATGGGTACATATGGTTTTCATTACTGCCCGGGTGTTCTTGGAGGGGACACCTACGATGGGTACATAGTGCATCGGTTTCATGAACTTAGAGTAATCGTAATCACTCATTGGGCAATACATACTTGAAACATTTCGTGATGGTTTTAATTATCATGCATACTTTGAATAATTGCGGTCCAACTTTCATACGTACAATTTTTGGCAACTATTATAAGGATTGAAATGGTCATGCATACTTTATAAATCTTTTGATTTTAACGTTTATACTTACAAAAATCTATGAACTCACCAACTTTATGTTGACACTTTTAAGAATGTTTTTCTCAAGTGAATTAGATGCTTGACTTACTTGATGTGCATTGGAGTATAAATTGACAAGATTTTATTCATGGATTTCTACTTACATCAAAGATCCAAAATCTAGTTGTATTGCTTCAAGTTTTCATTGTGATGCAAATATGGGACAAATGTTATATCAATTTCAAGAAAATCAACAAGATTACTTTTCAAACGACACATTTAGAGGTCGTTCTCTTGTATCTTGTGCTGTTGTATTATGAAGTAATGCCCCCGGACATATTTCCGCTGCGACACATTTTTGGGGGTGTTACAGATTGGTATCAGAGCACTGGTTATCGAGAACTAGGTTGCATAGGTTACCTGGACTATAACCGTTTTCACAAGCATTGCATTACAACAAACATTTTCAAAGTGCATACACACTACTTACTTACTTGCTTACATTACTTGTTACTTTAAGTGGTTACATGGCATACATATATATAATATATATGCTTATATCCCTTTTACGTATATCATATGTTTATTTATATAAGAGTTATTTATATAAATACTAGAACATTTCTTTATACATTGTGAGTTTACACGTGGTTTATTTTACTTCTTAGACATTGTGAGTTGCACAATGGTCTCAATTCGTTCTCAGACATTGTAAGTTAAACAATGGTCTCTAAGAATATTTTTTTCATAACTTTATATAATATCGTATTACGTGAAAACCGTCATAAAGCTGTTTACATAGAATTATGTATGAATCTAAGTATTACAAGTCTTGTATGGGCGGGACATGTAATAGGAGGATTGATATGATAATTGCTATGTTAACGAAACCCGTTATAGTTCTGTTCACATGGAATTATGTATGAATCTAAGTATTACAAGTCTTGTATGGGCGGGACTGGTAATAAGAGGATTGATTTTATAATTGCTATGTTGACTCGTTCATAAAGACCTTCATCTTATTTACCATAACCAAGTACTCATTAACTATCTTGAACTCTATGTCGATACTCCCTGATAGTTTTACTCCCCGTCTCCAAAGACGAGTTTTAAACACTCGTCCCATACTCATTAGAGAACATGCATCGTCATGTTAACAACCACCTTGAAGGTTATGTGAGTACGCGTATTGCATCGGAAATTATTAAGTATGATGATTTATAATCTCTTTATTTGAAAGGATTGGGACGCCTCTTCATTTAAATAAATAAATTATAAATCACCGAACCATAAGTTTATCAATTCATTATTTACATAAATTGGGAGGCTTCTTTATGCAAATTTAAAATATAAATGAGTGGGCTTAATGGTAGCCATAATGCACGCGTATGAAACTCGAAACCGATATCACGGAATCCGTTAGAAAGGTCTAGAAACACAATCGTGTCTTACCACTCAGCAGAATCTTAAGGCCTCACTTGGAACTACTATCTCATTCTTAAGTTATTACTTTTGCCGTTACAAGTCTTTGCGATCGCGAACTGCTTGTGGAGCTAATAGACTTGTTACACTTTTGAGCAAATGGACTTGGATCAATCTCGAACTAACAGATTGAGTACAATATTCCACCACCTATCACATTGTCTCTCCCGCGAGCTCCTCCCATTTGTTGAACTTTATTCTAGGGATATTGTTTCTCGAAATGTCCTCTCTCCACATCCCATCACCGTTTGTTATAGTTTTCGTGGTTATGTTGCTGTTGTTGGGTCCTGGAGTGGTCCCAGCTTGTACAACTTTATCCAATAGGTAATGCAACCCCCTTAAACCAGATAAACACCTATCGGCGAAACATTTAGTCGAACTATTCATTTCGGGCCACTAGTACGAAGACTTAGGTCGCGATACATCCTAGTACTGCCAAGTAAATTAAATACTTACATCCATTAGCCTCGTTTGTTATTAATCATCGAACATTACAAATATCAGAAACGAGACTCCGTCCTCGAACATTTAAAACTTTATACAAACATACTCACGCTACTACACTTTCTCCTTCGATGCTTTCACTATTAAGAGTCTTTCTTAATAACGCGTTTATAGCAGTCATAAGACCTGTAATGATATTTCTTTGAGATACCTATTTTGATGGATTTAATATCCTGGTTAAACCTAGCCAAATTTTTGGTATATTGAGAAGTGTCGAAACATCAAATTTTGCTGACTAAGGTTATCAACGCCATGTTCAAAACTGGTTTATTAGATCTTAAATCTTTTCTTGGTTACATAATAGGTTAACAAGAATCGAATCCCTGGACGGGATTCCTTTAAGGGGTAGGTACTGTAACAACCGGCAATTTTCAGAATTTTAAATGACTATTTTACCCTTTGACTTTTTGAGTCCGACTTGACTTTTTGACTTTTGATCTTTAATTGTCACATAAAAACGATTACCGCGTAACCGGTAATTTTTCGTAACATATTTAAGTAATAAATCATATTTATTATTACATATCTCTCATGTGCAAATTTATTTTTAGCTTATTTGACTTGAAAACGAGAAGATATATGTTATTTCTAAGTTGACTTATCAAAAACGACCCGCTAAATCACGTTTTCACGACTCGGACTCTAAAGCAATTTGATGTAAAACGACATTCCAGACAACTTTTTAGTTTTGCCCGAGACCCGAGAACAAGCAGAAAATGACTGAAATACCCTCGCAAAAATTTTAAGAACGAGAACAACGCGTACCGACATAAAAATAATTAAATTATATTTAATTATCACTTTTTATTAAATAAAAATATTTAATAAATTATTTATCATATTATTCAGAAACGTTTGTTAAAAACGCAAATGTTCGAGTCAAAGTTGTATTATTACGAACAAAGCTTACCCGAGACACCCAATGACTACCAAATAAATAATAAACATTTTAAATAAATTTTATAAAACGTTTATGAAAACTAGTCATGTAAATACCCATATTTCATGGAAAAATCATTTGGAACGCAATGGCGCAAGTTTCGTGTTTTGAATCCTCCGTTAAGTAGCTTAAAGGAGTCCCGAATCATTATTTTACAAAAGTTACACTTTGGGTCCCTGTATTTATATTTACAACAACTAACCCTAAACTATCATACACTTGTCACAATTATTTTAAACTTTCAAGTATAAATAGAAAAGTATTAGGGTTTCGTGTCACTTTTTATAAAACCTAGCCCCATCCCCTCCTCCCATTTCCGGCACCACTTCCGGCCACTTTCCGGCCACCAGCCGCCGGCACCCCCAACCGCCTCCATGCCATCCCACGCCACCCCCAGCACAGATCCACCACACCATCCACACCACCATCTCCACTACATGCCACCTCCACCATCATCATCCGCACCCCGTCACCATCTTCATCATCACGTCGCCATCAACACCACCAACATCACCTCATCACCCCCCCCCCCACAGCCGCCGCTGCCATCATCACGCACCACCATCCACACCACCACAGCCATGCCACCATCGATGTACACCACAAGGGTGCGTTTGTTTTTAAACCACCACAAGGGTGCCTTTGTTTTTTTAACCACCAACACGCTGCGTTTGGTCTGCAGTGACCCACAAGGGTGCGTTGTACAACCACCCCTAGGGGGTGCGTTTGGGTGGCAGCCACTAAGGGTTCGTTTGGATCTGGGTACAACCATGTAGGGTGCGTTGGGTTGCAGTCACAACCCACAAAGGGTGTGTTTGGTCTAAAAACGACCCAAAAGGGTTCGTTTGGTTTTCTTAGAAACGCATAGGGTGCGTTGGTTTTGATAGAAATGCATAGGGTGCGTTTGGTTTTTCTTAAACTGTCATAGGGTGCGTTTGGGTTAACATAAGTAACATAGGGTGCGTTTGGTTTAGCAGTTTCGCACTAAGGGTGTGTTTGGTTGTGCAAAAACACACTAAGGGTGCGTTTGGTTGTGCAGGAACGCACTAAGGGTGCGTTTGGTTGTGTAGAAACACATAAGGGTGCGTTTGGGTTAGTAGAAAATTGAATAGTGTGTGTTTGGGATAGCAAACAATCGAATAGGGTGCGTTTGGGTTAGCAGAAACACCAAAGAGGCGTGTTTGGTTTGCTATTTTACAGCAAGGGTGCGTTTGGTTTATATAAATCGACTAATAAATATATCGTAAGATTTTATAAATATAAAACCGGATCTAATGGTGGTTTAATGGTTAAATAAATGTGCTATTTATTATTTTGTCTAGTTAGATATAAATTGAAACGTGGATATTTTGCAACACGGGTTGTTTGGAAAGTGGAAAACATTAGATTTTATAAATATAGGAAACGTTGTATAAACGGAAAGGTTATGCTTAAATTTATATAAACTCGATAAAAGGATGAAGTTATATAGTTTTAAGATTATTAAATTGTTATTATACAATAACCCGACAAACAAACGAGAACTATACTTTTACAAATGAGACAACTATTTTAGCTACAACCCATCAAGAAAACGGATTACTAAATTATAAAATATTATTTTGTAATTCCCGACTAGAAGATAAAGTCATAACTTTTGTAAAAGCTTTGAAAACACCGTTTACATAATTCTCAACTATAAAAAGTGCGTTACTTTTATAATAGGACCTCTTTATTAACTTTATTAATGGTGATTTCCGTATACGTGTCGAATAAAGTTGTTTTAATTAGGTTTCTCACATTCTTATATAATACTTGAAGGTTATATACCTGGATATTTATTTTTTGGTTTTTTTTTTTTCCTTTGTTATATAAATTCACGGTTGGAATTATATACTTGTTTACTTTTCATATGTAATATATACAGAATATATTACATACTTTGTGTTTACTTTTTGATTTATTTTATTTAACCAACCACCAAACTATTACAACTTGGAATCTAAATCTTTTATCAACGTGTCGCGTTGATGTGACTATCCATCAGAAAATCCAAATACATTATCCTAGGCTAGTGGATCTTAGCCGTTAAGATAAACCGCAACTTCTTGGTCGAGCCGTTCCGGTTTCTGTTTGTGTTGTGCTTAATATGTGCATTTCTGCCAATCGTTCCACAACATCGAGGTGAGTTTATAGCCCCATGTTTTACTTGTTTTACATATATTTTTGGGGTGAGAACATGCTTGTTTGCAAATGCATTTACATGGTTGATTACAAATTAGTTTACACACTCATTTACATAGCTCGCTATGAGATACATTACTTGACTTCATTTTTGGTCACAAACACATACTTTACTTTTGAAATGATTACGGATTAGCTTAAGCGGATTGAACGGATAACTACAAGTAAATTCTCGGGTGTTCTTGGAGGGGACACCTGCGAGGGGTACATATTCATTACTGCCCGGGTGTTCTTGGAGGGGACACCTGCGAGGGGTACATATTCATTACTGCCCGGGTGTTCTTGGAGGGGACACCTGCGATGGGTACATATGGTTTTCATTACTGCCCGGGTGTTCTTGGAGGGGACACCTACGATGGGTACATAGTGCATTTGTTTCATGAACTTAGAGTAATCGTAATCACTCATTGGGCAATACATACTTGAAACATTTCGTGATAGTTTTAATTATCATGCATACTTTGAATAATTACGGTCCAACTTTCATACGTACAATTTTGTGACTATTATAAGGGTTGAAATGGTCATGCATACTTTATAAATCTTTTGATTTCAACATTTACATATACAAAAATCTATGAACTCACCAACTTTATGTTAACCCTTTTAAGCATGTTTTTCTTAGGTGAATTAGATGTTTGGCTTACTTGATGTGCATTGAAGTCTAAATTGACAACATTTTATTCATGGATTTCTACTTACATACAAATGATCAAATCTCGTTGTATTACTTTCAAGCTTTTCATTGTGATGCAATTATGGGAGAAATGTTATATCAATTTCAAGAAAATCAACGAGATTACTTGTCAAACGACACATTTAGAGGTCGTTCTCTTGTATCTTGTGCTGTTGTATTATGAAGTAACGCCCCCAGACATATTTCCGATGCGACACATTTTTGGGGGTGTTACACCTGACTACTAGACTAGATCCTTATCATTTACAGCTTTTGTTAGAGTCCAACCACTAGATGTGTGGCATAAATAATGACACTTGTGAAATTTTGACTATGTAAGATATGTAGACAAGTTGTGTGAGAACTCGTATTTTCTGAAGGTAATATTTTATTTAGATTTATTGCTCGTTTTACAAAATAATAGTTTTATATTAT
>BQNB010118344.1:0-18707 GCA_026074375.1 Tanacetum coccineum | reverse complement strand
TCTATATCTTGATTTTTGTACTTTGACGTAGCACCCCATTGTTACCTTTCCGCTGCGACCCGATTTTGGGGGTGTTACATCTTTTATGTCCGCTTTGCTCCTCTGCTCAGGAAGATTCCTCGCACTTGTTCTTCAGTTGCAGATTGGCTACGGATATCGTCAGGCTCGTATGCCGCTGGTGGAATCTATCATGGACGCCCCTTGGTTCATATGCTGATTGGCTTAATTAGTTCAATTCCATCAGATTAAGCTCTAAAGTTAAAGATTTGCTGGAAGGAGTTCTTTATATAACTTGGTGGAGCGTATGGATGTTTCGTAATCAGTTGCTCTTCTCGTCGAAAGCTCCTCGTAAAGATGTTATTTTTGACGATATTGTTTCGCGCTCTTTCACTTGGTGCCTTTCCAGATGTAATTGTACTTTTAGTTGGGATAGTTTGTTGCAACACCCTTATTTGATCTCTTTGTAATTCTTTTTCTAACTTCTTGCTAGTTGGTTTTATAATAGTTGCCGTTCAAAAAAAAAATTAATCGGTGAGCATGGTAATTCTTAGAGAAGGTAAATACTAAATAGTGAAGTGACACTGTGATATGAAAAGTGAGTGAGGGTGTTTCGTTGGATGTGTGATAAAATAAGCCTTACATGAAAGAAGTGGAGATTCTTGTGTTCAGTTTTTGAAAATAAGCAGGAGACATTGTCTGAATGAGCATAGAAGATTTTTGCATCAAATGTTTTCATTCACTTACTGACAACTTCAGCTTTTCCTTTAATGTTTTTATTCATATAATAATTTCTAACAACTACTTACATTATTTGAATTGGGTACCCTTATTGGTACCCCCGACCTATGAATAGTGCCCAAAAGGTACAAAAGATTTTTTTTGTACCCCTCTTTTTACAGTACAACGCAGTTTTTTATCAGTTTCTGTTCCGTAATTTTTGACAGTTTCATACTTTTGACCTGTTAAACTTTATATTTTTCGTTCCGTTTTTTCCGTGTCACAGTTTTATAACATATACAAAATTATAAAAATACAAAAAAATAAAATACAAAAAAAAAATCGGAAAAAACCCGGAGGGGTACAAATGATGATTTAAGGGGGTACATATATCATAAGCCATTTGAATTTTACTTGTTTCAATTTTTTAAATATTTTAAACCTCAGATAAAGACATTTTAAAGATCTTTGTCGAGGGTGAAAAAAATATTCGCTCGATATTTGTTTTATTATATAAATAATGCTTCCTTGTGGGTACCATTTCCGATATGTAACACTTTCATATGTTACTTATGGTGTTTCTTTTTCCTTTAATGCCTCTTAATGATATGAGTGATGGGCTCAAATCTTTTAAATCATCTTAATTTATAGACATAACAAAATCTCCCTTTACTCATTAAAAGGCTAAATAAGACATAGATATCAATAGCCATTAAATTCAAAAAAAAAAGAAACAAGCCTTTAGTGGCGTTTGTTTCGATTTATATGTGAGTTTATAAACTTATTTGACTTATATTGAAATTTATGAGCTTATATAAGTTTATCATATCATAATAAACTTATAAAAACCCACAAGTCTCAAAATATGCTGGAAAATTAAGCTTATGTTATATAAGACGAAATTAAATAAACTCATAAGCACACATATGAGCCGAAACAGACATCCCCTTATAGTTTTTCATAAACATAATTATCTTGTAAAATATAAATATATATCCTTATAAAAACTCAATATTACATCAATATCCTTACGAAAACTCAATATTACATCTATATCTTTACGGAAACTCAATATTACATCAATATCCTTCTCAGTTTTGTAATTACGTCATTATCCTTCATAAACTTTGTAATTACATCAATATCCTTCCCAAACTTTTGTAATTAAATTAATATATTTCCCACACTTTTAATATTACATATATATCCTTCTCAAACTTTTAAATTCTAATATATATCACAAAATCAATATTTTCTCTCACCACTCGAGGCCAAAAATACATATGAGCAATATATTCTTTCATATTTATATTTAAACTTTTGTAATTACATCACCGTGTTTTTTCGTCATTCGAGGCCAAAAAGTATATATAAAATAATATAATCATGATCAATACAAGAGATAAATAATAGTTTCATAATTAAAATCAATATAATTATGATTTAATTGATTTTTGGACATAGATATCCTTTTTTAAAAGTGTAAGAAGGATATTAATGTAATTATAAAAGTTTAGAAAGGACGTTGATGTAATTACAAAAGTATAAAGGATATTTGTGTAATACTGAGTTTTAAGAAAGATATACATGTAATTCTCCCAAAGTTATAAATCTAACCAGTGTCAAAAAAATGGGTTAAAAATAGTAATGTAACATTAACATTGTGTTTTCGAGTATCATTTATGAAAAACATAAAAGTTTGTGTTATCGAGTTTCACTTAAAAAGGAAAAGAAAAATGACTCAAAAAAATGTGATTTAGTTGATTTTTAAGTAAAGTGTTTTTTCTCAAGATTTGGCTGAAATTGTTTATACCATGTTACTTTACTTTTCTTTATTCAAAATACTCGAAAACACAACGTAAATATATCGAGTTTATTAAAAAACAATCAGTAGAAAATATAATTTAATCATGAATTTAATGGAAATAATGGAAGACATGAAACATGTACATTTGAACTCATCTTCCGGTTTGAATCAATCTTAAATTAAAAGCTATCATACTATGAAAATCTTGTGCTTATATAATTTGCATCTCAGATTCTTGATTGTGCTTGGATGATTGATTATTAGATGGAAAATATTTGAAGAGAAAAAAACACTCACATTTGACTGAAACCGATGAATGGTTAGACCAGATCCAAAAATAAAGGGATCTCAACCATGGGTAGCCGCCGCCGCCATGGGTCACCGATCTAATAATTATTCAGAAAGCAAAAGGAACGATCATCTCGATAATAATCGTCGTCAAGAGCAACGTAACAAAGGTATTCCCAACAAATCTCATCCTAATTTTCGTGAGGAACATAAGTCGTTTTCATCAATCTTTGTTTCTAATATCCCATGGAATGCGTCGGTCCAAGATCTTTGGGATATTTGTAACAAATGGGGTGTGGTGATCGATGTTTACATAGCTGCAAAGAGATCCAAATCGGGTCATCGATTTGGTTTTGTACGTTTTATAAACGTTAATGATATCAATCAGTTAGTTTCCAATCTAAGAACGGCATGGATGGGTGGTTTTCATTTATTTGCCGATGTGGCGAAGTATGGTCGAACTTATAATAGACCTGTGGAACGTTCTGGGGACGGCAAACCCAGTGTAGGTTCGAACTCTCAATCTGTTAGTATCAACGAAAATGTTTTTCAGTCTTTTAACTCGTATGCTAAAGCGGTCCTGGGCAACAAATCAGTGGACATGTCGGGCAAATACGGTACAAAGTAATGCTCGGAGCAAATCTGTGGGGTTCGGATTGGAACTGAGGTATATAAGGAAGCGGGTAATGATACGTGGGATGTCTATCTCGGTAGACGATTGTATTGATTTGGATGTAAAGGACGTAGTATTCTTGCTAAAGTTAAAGATTTAAGTGTCATTTCAGAGCTCTAAAACATATGTCTTCTAGGGATTCGATGATGTGGCTTAGATCTTTGGGGGACGTTGGGTTAGGTTGGAATTCGACTCTATGGATCAAGTGGAAAGATCAAGACTTCAAAGGCGTTAAAAGATAATATTTTTGGAGTTCAAAGAATTTTTTCTCATTCTTTCTCACGGATTTATTCCAGATGAAAGATGTGTTTGGATTACCTGTGTTTTGCATTGCATCCTGGGCTCCAAGGTTTATAAAAGTTGGGTGTCGGTGGGAATCAAGCGTGTTTTACGATATGGAAAGTGATGGAACACAATGTCTCATGGGAAGGTTGTGTCACTTACAGAGTCTTTACATCGTTGTGATAGAGTCCTTTTAAAAGTTTCATATCGTAATCGGACACTTATCGTATTATCGCTAATGATTTGCATATTGGGCCCCATTATGAAACGATGGAGGTCGAACAAATTCCGAGTCAAATCCTCTGAAAATAGAAGGATGCAGAGGTCACTAGTTTGGATGAAAGTTGGAAAATGAAGCATTTGGATGTCGATAGTTGTGATTCAGATTCCCTAAGAATGTTAACAGATGATTCGGGTTTCGCCCTTCCAGTCGGGTTTGCGAGAGGAGGATGTTCGTGGGGTGGAAAAGGAATCTTTGGACTCCTTTGAAGAAGCGAGAGCATGATGATTCGATCCTAGTATAACGATGGGTGTATTAAGATTGCATGAAAAATTGAATGATGCTGGTAGAAATCCTTGGAGTTCATTCTCAGCAGGGTGATTAGTGTAATGTTACCTACTGATGATAATGAGGATGTTACGCCATTATTGCTCCTTAAAAAGACTCACATCATTGCGCCTCCCATCTACAAACCCCCGTATGATTTTAAATATTGCTGCTGAGTCTGTTCTATCGTGATTGATTATATATGGTCCTCTACTAGTGACAGATAGATTCGATAAACGAAGGAGCATAGAGACCCCAATGGAAATATAACACGGTTGTTCGCATCTCGCGCAACTACTTCGTGGAAAGATTATTTTCCTAGCGATCGTTCAGATTTGAGTTTTATAGACAACGTTTAAAGAAGCTAATCCTCTTCCATATGCCTTTATGAGACAAACAAAGGATGCCGTTAGATCAGCTTTTTGGTATGATGCCCTCGGGTGTTCGGTTTTCGTTCATCGGGAGTTAATTCAGTTGGCGCCAAGGTGGGATACTTCTTATTCTAATAGCCTTTGGTTGTTTTGCGAGTTCGTTTCGTTAGTATTTTTCTGTTCCTTTTCATTCTTTGTTTGTTGGATCGTTTTTGCGTGTATATCGTCTGCTAGTTTCTTTCTAGCCTTTTTTAATAAAATTCCATTTGCCGTTCAAAAAAAAAAAAAGTACACGTGTTGACAAAATTTATAAAGATAGAAACAAATGTACAACTGAGATGAACAAAAAAACTACCTGATTAATGTTGTGATTATATCCTGTCAGAATCATTCAAGCGAAACTTAGAGTTGCATCACACTTCTGATGAGCTCACCAAGCTACAAATGAAGAGATCAGTTAATTATCAGTTGGCATAATGTACTAAGTATATATAATAAAGAGCTCGAATATCGCAGTATGTACAATACATCAGAAGTACGGTTTTATATACAACGCAGAAGATGTCAGAACGCCCTATTTCTAAGGGCCAAAAAAGCTTTATAGATAACCCCATTTATGACAGCAGGTAGCATACGCGAAACCCCGTTTAAGACAGCAAAATCAGGACCTGAAACCTTTTTTGACAGCGAATCGCATTTTCAAACGGCCTTATCTGTGACAGCAATGCAAACATTATTTGCCTTAAATCAATTGCACGACAATTGACGCTAAATAGTTATCTGACTGGTGTGAAAAGTGTACCTTGTATTGGTGCCTTAATCAGGTGGACACCCGCCCCTTGCTTTGTTGAATGTAATGCGACCCACCAATTTATGATGCTTCACAGAAGGCTAGTGGAAGTGGCAATCTTAGTAGGTCTGCTGCATACAATATAAGATGTTTTAGTAAACCATTTAACAATCCATAGTAGCACCTTTCTGTTTTAGGTGACTATAGACCATCTTTCTAGAACTGTTCAAATAGCACAAATATTTCAAACATCTAGAATATCAAAATCTTCTACTTTCCTAGACTGCCAAGTTCAGAAGAGACAAAAAGAAGATTGAGATATCTAGTTTGGGGGTCTTTGGATTAGCTTACTTTTTAGGCTTATGGCTTATTTGAAATTGGAAAAGCTCGTAAGCTCATTTTTTTAGATTAGGAGCTTATAGCTTATATAAGTCCATAAGTTTAACTTGATGCACTCATAAGCCGAAAAAAGTGGGCTTTTAAGCTCTTCCAAGTTCAAATCAGCCATAAGCCCAGAAATAAGATTATCCAAACACTCCCTTAGGAAAATACTACGACCTCTAGTGACACTTCATGAGACCATGTCAAAGTCAAGGATGGGAAAATGAAAATAAAGTTTGACAACGCCGAATACAAAGTCTTGTGCCTTCACTTACATAAATTCTACGATTCATGGAGCTGGAAAGGGTTGGTTAGTACATTATTATTTTAACCCAAGTTAATTATTTGAGTACACGGTTGCTAAGTCCTTATCCTTGTAAATACAGTTTTAGTACGATTGAGATTCATGGTAATATTCATCTTATGAAGAATTGGGGAAGAAGTAATTTATTACCCCTGATAGAGCTTAATAAGCTCCATGTTATTTTGATCCACCTCAAATCGGGTCATTAGTTAGATTGTAAATAATCGAGTATGTAAAAAAATCAAGTATAGGGGTGTATCTATAAACCCCCATGATGTATTATGTTTTAGGCAATGGCAGTGCAAAAGTGTACGAAAAAAATATATATAAAAAAAGGAAGTAAAAAAATGTACAGGATGCCATTTGCTTATGTCTTTATTTATTTTAGAGTCAAAAAAAGAAAAAGAAAGAGATTGGTGTAGAGTTTTGCAGAGTTTTTATATCTTTGTCCGAGTCTTGACTTAGCAACCAAATCAACGTGTATTCTTATAAATAATTAGCTAACCCTTTCACCTTAAATTCACCCAAATCCACCCAAATATATCCCATCCGTTTCTGTGTCCGTTAATGTTATCTTACACCTACACCCCATAACCCTTTAAAAGACCTCTTTGACAGTAATGAATAATACGTGTGCCCAACAATGGAGGTTTGATCCTTTACCAAGCATATGGTAATTTATATGCTATGATAGGTAATGAGTGTTGATTTTCTATTTTCCTATTATGTTCTAATTTATTATACACCCGAGTGAAAGAGACAATCCCAAACACTTATGTGAGGTGCTAGTATATACTTTTCGTGCTTTTAATTACGAGGTCTAGAAGGTTGTGTTGAAAAATGCTTTTAAAGAGTAAGTTAAAAGACCTCAATATTGCTATTGTCTAGGTAGAAAATCTCATTTGCTTGAGGACAAGCAAATCCCAAATGTAGGGGTATTTGATGAGGTGTCATTTTATACACTATTTCAGGGTGATTTAACCTCCTAAATCATGCAAATATGCCCAGATTATGTGCTTAATCGTTTGTTTTCAGGTTTTTAGCACTTGGATGGCATTTGGAGGAAATACACGTGACTTAGGCTCATTTGGAGAAGAAACGGACAAGATTATAGACCTACACCAAATCTCTTGAAGAATTATGCATACAGCGTGCGGAGACGGCGTTGTAAGCATAAAGCGACGCCATCGCAATCCATCTGGTGACAGCGTCAGAAATCTAGCGACGGCGTCAGGACTTCAAAGCGACGCCATCGCAGCGATTTTCCTATATATATTAAACCAAAATTATAATTTTAGGGAGACGAACCCTATTCATTTAGCAGCTTTTAAGGTTATTTTTAAGGCCTCAAAACCCTATTGTAACTACCTTCAATCCATGTTTTAATCAAGTAAGATTATTTATCCTTAATCATTCAATATGTCTATGTGTTGTTTGATTGATTTATGTTCTTGCTTTATGTTTAACATGCAAGGCTAAACCTTCTTTTGTATTTACTTATGATTGCATGAAACTTAGGTTGTAGATCCTTTTTATGTTACTTCTTGTTGATGGATGTGCGCGTTAGGCTCTACAAAACTAGCCATAAGATATTAAATTAGCATAGACGTCTAGGGAAACGCGAGTAATGCAAAAAGGATACCATCGGTAATAGTCTTCATACTACCTTACCCCTAATATGGTTGATCCCTCTTAAGATATTTCACATGCATTTAATATACTCTTAGGGGCCTTGTAATAGTCTTCATACTACCTTACTTGTACATTGCCCTAACAGAATATTAAATAGACGGCGAGTTTGTGTAATCCATTTATGACCTAGGAAATACTTACACAGATCATCACAAGTGTGACAAGGCAACAGATCTAGGAGAAGCAATCTGAGATGTAGTGCATGATTAGGTAAATACATCTTTTTATCATAAAGTTATCACCAGTAGTTTAGATTATAATTAGTTTAATTATTAGTTAATCAAACCAACCTCTCAAATCATGATATTTACCTACTTTCCTATAAATATAAAAACACAAAAAGAATCTTCTCTCAACCCCTTAGAATTCTGTTAGACCGTGTTCGAGCCTTCCCAACCTATTCCCCTAGAGAACGATAACAACCCCCGAGTCTTGCCTATACTACACTGCAACGATTAGGTACACTGCCTAGGGGATTGTAAAACTTCATGTGAAGTCTTCGCAACCTTTGCATCAGTGTAATATACTAAAACATAGCTTAGACCATAAGTTTGTCCTAAATTTTAAAAAATTTATGACATATTTCGGTGAAACCTTTTTATTAGAAGCGTCTCATGGATAGGACTTATATTACTAGCACAAAAACCCTAGAACTAAAATAAATTCCACCCCCAAAATGTGAGGTTCTCCCTTACATCTTTAGGAATTAAAGCATCTATCTTTGGTGCTTTAGATAATTTTAACCTTTAGCTTGCTCGAGTTAAGGATTTGAGCAATCATATGTGTCTTGTTCATAGATTTGATCGAGCATGTGTTGTTTTATCGCTTTTTCTAGAGCATTGGTATCGGTTAGAATTATGTGAGTGTGTCGGTAGTATATTAAATTCTAAAACTTGTTTTAGCAATGCATCCCGAGACTGCTAGTAAGATCGCATTCGGCATTAGGATAAACCCTTATTTTTAGCCTGTATTTTGGTAACTTTTATGGTCTCCTCGATCATGTAACTACCCCCACACCCTTACTTTGCACTCATTTTTAGTGCAAGATACCCCTAGTACAACCCTCTGAGCCTCTCTTTTTCGCGGTTCTCATAATTTTCTGGTGGATTGCGGATTATTAATGAACAGCATTATTTACACCCTACTAAATGTTACACCCAAATCACCTTAGTCTTTCTTGTGTGTACTCATTTTTAGTACATTATTGTTATCACATTTGTTAAACCCTAGTTAATTGTTTGCTTGAGTACATCATTGCTAAGTCAAGCCATTATTAGTGTATACAGTTTTAGGATGATTGGGATTCATGGTAGTTTTTATTTTATAGAGAAATGGGGAAGAAAGTCAAATTATTACCCCCATATAAGCTTATTATACTCCATGTTTGTTGATCCTTCTAATTCGGGTCATTAGATTAGTTTATGTTATTGAGTATTAAAAATGTCAAGTGTAGGGGTGCATTTATAAACCCCAAGTCATGTATTATTTATTTTCAGCAAATGGCAGGGCAAAAGTGTGCTAGAAAAAAAAATCAAAAAAATATGTATGGGCTACCATTTTGCTTATGTTTATGTCAAGATAGTGTCAAAAAAAGAAAAAGAAAGAGTTTGATGTAGAGTTTGTATCTTTGTCCTAGTATGCTCAAGTCTTGGCTTAGCAACGCCTTATACATGTATTCTTGTGAATGATTGACTTGCCATCAGTAAACTCCCTAAGTATCCACCAACCGTGTTTCCTTTACCCTTCACCTATACATCACAACCCTTTAAAAGACCTCTTTGATAGTAATTCCTAGGTGCTTACGCCAATGAGGTGGAGGTTTGATCCTTTATCAAGCTTATGGTAATTTATATACTATGACAGGTAATGAGTGTTAATTTTCCCGTTTCCTATATTGTTATAATTCATTATATGCTCGAGAGAAAGAGAGAATCCAAACACTTATGTGAGGTGCTAGTATATAATTTTCATGCATTTAATTATGAGGTCTAATTGGTTGTTCCATGAATTATCTTTATTGAATAAGTTTAATGCCCCCGATATTGCTATTTACTGTGTAAAAAAGCTTATTTGCTTGAGGACAAGCAAATCCCAATTATAGGGGTATTTGATGAGGTGTCATTTTATGCACTTTTTCGGGGTCATTTAACCCCCTAAATCATGCAAATATGCCCAAAATACATGCTTAATCGTTTCTTTTTGTGTTTTTAGCATTTGGATGGAATTTAGAGGAAATACACATGACTTGGACTCGATTGGGCAATAAATGGACAAGATTACAACTCTATACGGAATCTGATATCAAGAAGGCAAACAGTTCATGGAGACGGCGTCACAAAACCTTGTGACAGCGTCAGAAGGGCCAAGCGACATCGTCAGAAGGGCCAAGCGACGGTGTCAGAAGTAGCCAAAATTAAGAAGCCCGAATAATATTCTACGGGTTGATGGCGTCGCAATTAACAAGCGACGCCGTCGCGATTATTATCCTATTAATATCGTCTTAGTTGTTAGGGTTTTTGTGTGGAATTCGTGGGTAATAGTTGAAGAACGATTTTATAGTGTAGGGCAGACATTTTTAGGGTTTTATAACCATATTGTATCCACCATTACTCTATGTTTTATTGTAGTGAAGTTCTTTTATCCATTTAATATTTCGAAATGTCTATGTATTGTTTGATCAACTGTTCTTAGCTTTAATTTAACATGTTAGGCTAAATTTATTTGTGTTTTCTTATGATTGCATGAAACTTAGTTTGTAATTCCTTTTAATATTGCTTCTTGTTAGCGGTGTGCGCGTTAGGCTCTAGAAAACTAGCTTCTATTGAATGCAAAGACGTCTAGGGAAACATGATTGTGTAGAAAGGATGCCTTTACAACAGTCTTCATACAACCTTGCTTTCATGGGGTTGATCACCTTTTAAGTGTTTGAATGCGTGTAATATACTCTTAGGAGCCTTGTAATAGTCTTCATACTACCTTACTTGTGCGTTGTTTTAACGTAATATTGCATAGATAGCGGGTTCATGTAATCGCTTCTGAATTAGGAAATACTTACACATTACACCGCAAGTGTGATGTGCAATAGGATTAGGAAGAGGAATCTAAGGAGTTGTGCATGATTAAGTGAGCACATTTGTTTACCTATACGAGTTTCCACACCATTAGATTATATTAAAATTATATTACTAGTTAATTAGTTAAATCAAACCTCCTTCAAACCCGAGATTTTACTTGCTTTCCTAAAAATATAACAAAATACAAAAATAATATTCTCTCGACCCTTAGACTTTAGTGACATTCGATTCGAGCCTAGCCAAACTATTCCCCAAGAGAACGATAACATTCTCCTAGTCTTGCCTATACTACACTGCAACGATTAGGTACACTGCCTAGGGGATTGTAAAACTTCGGTTTACAATCAACTAACATCATTCTTTTACTCCAATACAACTTTCCTTATATACTTAGAAAATTAGTGTTTGCAAGGGGTTCCTTAGGATGTATGTCATGCATTGGATGGGTGGTTGAGATCCCATTTAATGTAAACATGCTTTAAGGTACTAGGAACAAGCCTTTAGGGATAGTTCTTGTACTTCTATACCAACTTTAGAAGTATTCATTCCCAAAGAGATATGCTTTATTCTTTTTGTTATAAAGTATATCTTTTCCCACCTTGTAAACCTTCTAGAAGTGAAACATTTCATTTCAACTTTTGAGAGGAGATCAACATCATTCAAATTGCCATTTCCAACCAAGCTGAACTGAAGCTCTTTCTAAGGCCTTCTTCAGCATTTGAATTGCCACTTAAATTAAAGTGAAGTAACTACTTGATCTTCTAAGTGCCTTGAGAACCGAAGCTGAACTATCTTCAGCTAGAATTGACTTAGGGTATTTTTATGTTTAAATCTACTGAGAGACTGAAGGGCACTGAACTGACTCAAAAATCTCCTCCTATTTGAATATACAAATAGCCTAAATTAAAATCAGTTGTAAGTGAGCAAACAAATTCTTCTTACAAACTTATGAAATAAAGAACAACATATACTGATAAACATTCATAACAACTTTTACTACAATACATTACAAAAGATAAGTTACTACAAAAGTTTACATTTATTATTGCCTTAGTTGTTCAATGAGCCTCATTTACTTGTTAGGATTTAGGTTCCTTTTCTTAACTTCAACGACTAAGAAGGTACTGAAAGTCCTAGCAAGATCATTGTTTCCAAACCCTTTGTAAAGTCTAAAGAAAATTTCTTATACATTGTACAACATCTAATTGTTCAGTTCTTCAAAATCTTCAATGCTAATGAAGTCCTTTCTTTGACTGGAGTTAAAAAGGATCATACCCAAGGATAGTTCAATGAGAACTTTCCCAGCTTGATGGTCATCAAACTAAATTGACTTCTTATACCTCTTGGTAGATTTGAAGTAATCATGGAGGTCATCAGCATTCTTCCTTTTCTTCTTGGCAAGAAGGTTCAGCTTGATGATGGGATCATGTTCATCCAGTTGTTTACTAAAGTCTAGTTCTAACTATGTGATGACATCAAATAACGTCACTTTTATAGCATCATTTATCCCATGTAAATAACCTATTTTGTATGATTATTGCAAGAATTGTTAATCGTTTATATTTGAGAATTGCATTAATTATGGAGTACTTGGTAAAGAATAGCAAAAAGGCACGCATTCTGGAGCTTAAACGAAGACATTTGAAGATTACTATTCTGACATCCTATACGCCGTATCCATCAAGGAAGATACGGCGTATATGTGCCTGCACTTCACAAAAGACCACGAAGGAATAAAGTTCGATACGCCGTATCCAGAGGAACCCTATACGAAGTATTCAATTTAAAGTAATAAAATATTCTGGAAGATATCAAAAGTGGTCCATACTCCAAGAAACCTCCGATACGTCGTATTCATCTCACTCGATACGCTGTATCAACCAAATTCCAGACCCTATAAATAGAAAACCTAAAAATAGGTTTTTAGTGTGCTTGATCATATTTTTGATACCTTAACCACAAAAATCAATTCTCAAAAGACAAGAAGAGCAAAAGAGGTCAAGCAAAGCTACTAATTCCATAGGAAACACTTTGTAATCTCCTATACTCTAGTAATTGTTTGATTTTTGGTATCATTCGTTTAACTCGGTTAGTTTAACTTGGTTGGATTATTACTCTTGTATTGATTATGATGTTTGAGGGCTAATACCCTATAACAACCCACAATTTTCATCGGTGTAATTATCCATCTATTAAATTAGATGCAATTTTCATGGAAAGATTTTTGCTTTATTCCATCCTAATGTAACGTAGCTTACATTACAAAAGTAAACGAGCTCACGCAACCTACCAATGCCAATTTCATCAACGTTTATAGCAAGTAAACGTTATAATATGTCAAGCAATATGTTTTAAACTTCATTTTACCATACGTTATCAATTTAACGTACTTTCCATAACGTTATATCAAAACGGGCTTTAAACATTAAACGTTTATATCAAAACCCCGATTACATGTAATGTTTGCATACAAAACAAATGTACAAACCTATGAGGCATGTATACAAGTTACCAATGCAAAATATTTGAATATAATTCCCTCCAAAACCCTAGTACAACACTTTAAAGCATAAAGTACAAACCGATTAAGCATGGAATTCAAATTTAGCAATTTCCCTCCATTTTTCTAAGGCATTTCGTATAACCTTTCAAGCCCGAGGTACAACTCTCTAATGTATGACATTTAAACTATTTTCCCTCCTAAAACCCTAATCCAAAACCCTAAATCTAAAACCCTAATCCTAAATCCTAACCCTAGACGAAAACCCTAAAACCCTAAACTAGTTCACATAGTTTCGAACCAAAACCAAGCAACCACCCTCCCTCTACCATGATCCACCTACTTGTCAATACCTTGTCACTACCCTAGCACCCTACCACCCTCGTCACACCCTTGCTCACCAAGAAAACCCCACCTTGTCACCTACTTGTTAAGCCAAGCCCTCACTATCACTCCACGCCTCTCCAAGCTATAACATAGCTCTTATTAGTCATCCTATCTACACCCTTGGACACCACTTCACCTAGTTTGGCCATTACTCATTACCAAACTTGGTCTCCATTCCATTTCGAGCCTTATATACACATGCATACATGCACTCTTTCAAAACTCACCACTAAATTTCATACTACCTTAAAATCATGTTCTAATCAAGCTAAGGAAGAGAAGAGAGAAAGTATAAGCTATTTAGAAGCAAAGATTAAGAAGAAAGAAGTTATTGATTCATCTCCTAAAAGTTTTAGGTTGTATTTGCTTATTTTGACCTATTTCACCCATTCATGTACTAGTAAGCCTTTTCACTCGATCAATAAGCTCTTGTGTTGTTTTAGATCTTGTATAAACTTGTTATAACCATATGATCAAGCTTAACATCTTTTGAAAACTCCAAAACCTATTCGAGCCCTAAACGGTCCATTTTTAAAACCTAATCTATTTGAACCCTAAAATAAGCTAGCATAAGCTTATCCTTATCCTAATAAGCTCCTATCCATCTTAATAATCTTGTGTGACAAGCCCTTAAAACCTAAACCTATTTGTTTGTTTTTCCTAAAACAAACGCATGCTTAAAAACCCTAATAAGCTATTTTCATAAAGCCTAAACCCTAAAAGCCATAAGCTGACTTAATAAGCTATTTATATAAGCTCACTTATCACTTTTATAATCATTAAAACTAATCCTAAAAGCCCTAACCCCGATGGTTATTGTTTCTAAGCCAAACATGCCCATTTTGGATTTTTAAGCTCATAAGCTATAAGCTTGTAAAACTTACTTATTTTAGGTTATAGTAATAAGCTTTAAGCTGCAAAACTAAGTTGGATTTGAAAAATACAAAGTATTTGATTTTTGGACTTAAAATGCAAAATGTTTCATGCAAAGGGGTATATATTGTAAAATTCTTGAAACTTATAACTAGAGGGGCTGAAAATGTAATTATCCTAAAGTTAAACTCCAGGGGTTTATTTTGCCAAACTCTAAAGTTGAGGGTTAAATGTTTTAGAATTTTATATAAAAGGTTTAAGTTGTAAATTAATATATACCAAGGGTATATATTGTCACTTTCATATTCTCAAGGGTATAAAATGTAATATTTTTATATTAATTATAAAAATATATTTAAATATTATAAGACTTGAATTTATTAAAACCCGACACATTTATCGTTTCATTCATCGATCGAAACACTATAAAATAATTATGTTATATATTTAACATAATTTATCATCCACTAGCTTTTGAAGAAACTTAAAAAGATAAAATCCTATCATTTAAACTATAACGTATCACGTTACTAGGGAATTTCATGTGAGGGGCTTTCATTTGGGTAGACGTTTTGACGAGTTGCTGGATTTACGATTTAAAGTGTCCTAGCTCCTCAAACGTTTACTACATGACCTCTGGATTATGATAGCCCGAACAGTGATACGATGTTTTCACAAAATTAAACTAAAACGTATCACAATACTAAGGGAGTTAATTCCACGAAATGAGGGAGTTTCATTTGAAAGATAGACGTTTTGACGAGTTGTTTTGGATTTACAATTTAAAGTATCCTAGCTCCACAAACATTTTACTACATGACCTTTGGATATGATAGCGTCGAACAGTGATACTATGAATCATAAGTAAATGAACCAAATTTAATATTTAAAGTTTTTAGACTTTAAAGAAAATAAAGTTTTGAAATATAAACAATCGATCTAAGACTTGACATATTACTCTAGGTTGCGTGACTGAGGGCTGTTTACTTCCATTTGAATTAAATTTCAAATCAAATCAACTACCTTATTAAGGTGAGTTCATAGTCCCACCTTTAAATGTTTTTTCCAAACCCCGTGTGGGATACATGCTATAAACTATTAAAACAATATTTTTCCAACGTATGTTGATCCTGATATATTATTGGACAATTTTACTACCACTGGAAAAAAACATTAACATTTAATCATGAACATTAATCACTTGCGAGTAAACGTAAATATTGTGGATAGATCTATCAGGATTGACGAATCCCGTTTGTGTTTACCTGTACATGAAGTAATCAAACGCACAATATATGATATAAATGGTAACATTGCAAGTAACCATTCTAAAGGACATTTTTTCCATAATAAATGTCACAGGAGGTGATTTACCAAGTAACGTGATGATGTCATATCTTTAGGCAATAATATAGTATCCATGAATAATTGTAATTATGCACTATTCCCACTTATGATGACTTGTATTACAAACATTTCTACAAACAATGAATAGTTCACTCAACCTTTGTGTTGGCCTTTTTAGCATGTTTATCTCAAGTAATTTAGCAACTTATGGCACGGAGTGGCATTGGACTTGAGGACGTCCAAACTTGTTATCATTCAAACTCTATGTTTTCATATGTATGTTGGGACCTCCTTTTGTAAAACTCTAAAATAATATTGAATGATAACTAAATTTTCCAAAACGTCTCTTTTGATTCGTTTTCTATGATTATGATTGCTGATTCATGAAGTAATACCCCAAATTAGTTTTCGCTACTATATGTCAAATAAGGGGGTGTTACAAATTGGTATCAAGAGCCTCGGTTGTAGATAACAAGGTTAAAACCTAAACTATAACCATTTTCCATCCAAGAAAGTCCTTCGTGCCACTACATTTCCCGAATAGTATGTAAAGATACTTAACTATTAAGTATATATAAATAACTTATGTTATTTTCCACTAGGTTGTTACAGAATTATGTCTACATTCACCCACCCTATTATCGTCTTATCTGATTCCTATATTGAGGATGCTTTTTCCTCTACAAATACTCCTAACTATACCCTGGCTTCACCGGACTATTCCCCAGCCTCATCGAGAAACACTTCTTCTGACCCTTCAGAGGATATATCTAAGGATCTTTTAGCCTCGCTAGCCATCTCACTTTTCCACGATGATCCATATATAAAGGTCATGCAAGCATATAATGCTACTAGTAATGAATCACCTATTCCATCACCACAAGCTCCTATTGCTCCACTAACTGTTTTGCCTCCATCTCCAGTGTTACCATCATCACCACTATTTGATCCCCGATATTTCTTTCTTCTCGAGGAGATTTTGCCACCTCAAAAATAAGCCTGTTTCCTATCATCCTCCTCTACTGATTTTTCTGCCCCACCTCATGTATTTGAGATTGGAGAGAGTTCTTATAAGATGCATCTGGAGCATCATGAGGAATAGATCGAGACTATTTTGAATCACTTAGATGAGCTCCCTCTTGAGCGCATTGAGCACATGGAAGATAAGATAGAAGGTCTTGGTAATGGTCGATTTATCATACAACGAGATTTTGACCAACTAGAAACTGAACTTCAAGAAGCCCGTACCCAGATTTATAGATTTTAGAGAGAGCAAATAAGGCATGACGACGAGATTGTTCTTGCTCGCATCAGGACTTCTACTCTAGAGATACTCATCGAGGATATCCAGATTCGCCACCGATTAGATATGAAGAGTATTCTGGACACGATCCATGAACTCAAGAACCACAAGGGAGGACCACCGGACTACTAGACTAGATCCTTGTTATTTACAGCTTTTTTTAGAATCCAACCACTAGATGTGTGGCATAAATAATGACACTTGTCAAATTTTGACTATGTATAATATGTAGACACGTTGTTTATGACTTAATACAGTGGTGATTCCATTATACCTCGCTGTTTTATGATACCGATTTATGTATGTCGTGGTTGCCTATCCTATATTCTGTAGTGTGATGTATCGTATCTTTATGTATCTAGGTTACTATGGCTCTCTTACCATCCAGTTTTCTCAAACCTTTATACCCAGATATCATGGATATGATTAATGATCAAAATATTACGCATACGATTTCACCTACACCACCACCAGACTATCCTTTGATGAGTTATCTAAGTGGTCGCGGTATGAAACCACTGGAAAGTGAATCAGTCCTCGAGAAATCTAATGAGTTAGATGCATGTTAGAGTGTCCATTCCAAAATTTTCCGCCTGCAATATAATATCAAAGAATGTGTATTTCTTTGTTAGAACTTGTACCAAATAAGAATCTATACAATTATATATTCTTATTTTGGGTTGTCTTATAAATGTTGATAGAATGGCTCCTAAGAGGACATCAACATCTGCAGCACCAGCCATGACTCAGGCCGCCATCAGGAAACTAGTTGCTGATAGTGTTGCCGCAGCTCTAGAAGCACAAGCTGCTACCATGGCAAATACTAATAATACCAATAGGAACACCAGACAAAGTGGAACTCCTGTAGCAAGAAAATGTAGCTACAAAGAGTTTATGAGCTGCCAACCTTTCAATTTCAAAGGTACGGAAGGCGCTGTTGGCCTCATCTGCTGGTTTAAACGAACTGAATCTGTATTTCTCCGTAGTAACTGTACCAAGGACTGCAAAGTGAAATTTACTACTGGTACTCTAACCGAGGAAGCTTTATCTTGGTGGAATTCATTCGCCCAGCCTATTGGAATAGAGGAAGATTACAAGATTACCTGGTTCCGATTTTAAGCAGCTCTTAATAAAGAAGTATTGTCCCCGAACTGAGATCAAGAAAATAGAAGATGAATTTTACAATCTGACTGATAAAAGGGAATGATCTCAAGACTTACATTAGAAGATTATAGGAATTGGCAGTTTTAAACCCAACTATGATGCCAAATTCTGAGAAACTCATGGAAGTCTTCATCGAGGGATTACCCAAAAGTACTGAAGGAAATGTTACCACTTCAAAGCCTCAAACTTTGGAGGAAGCTATTACCA
>BQNB010118343.1:4831-18283 GCA_026074375.1 Tanacetum coccineum | reverse complement strand
AGGTAAAAGGTTAATGCTAGCTCCTGAATCGGCTAAAGCACTAGTCCTATTGAGTTCTTGTAAAGCACATGGGATAAGAAATTTTCCCGGATCTTCGAGCTTTTCGGGAACTTTGTTCATAATGATAGCAGAACATTCAGCATTCACAGTCGTAATAGCGATCTCCTCGAGCTTCTCTTTGTTCCTTAGCAACGAGCTTAACCATTTGTTGAACTTTGGCATTTCGACAAGAGCATCTTTCAATCCAATCTCTAAACGGAGTTGCTTGAACATCTTCAAGAACCGGCTATGTTGAGCACTTGGTTTATCGTTCTCTCTCACTTTCATCCTCTCGGGATATGGAAGTTTAGATGGATACGAATTAGGTCTTGGAGAATTAAGATCTTGAACTTCAACATTAACGGTTTTCTTTGCTTTTGGTTTTGGGATTTCCATGAAAATGGATTCTTCTTCTTCCGGAGATGGGACATGTGCGGTATTTTCCAAATTTGGATTTTGCACTTTTTCCGTTGACGTCTCCAGGATTTGTTTAGGTTCTTTTGAAGGAATAGAAACATCGGGTGTAGGAACAAGAGGAGTCGAAGGTCCTTCCAAAGTCTTACCGCTCCTTGTGGTGATAGCATTAATTTGCTGACGAGGGTTAGTCACGGTTTGACTTGGAAGAGTTCCTGAATTCGAGGTAGAAGCTGAATTTTTGAAATTATTACAAAGACTTGTCAACAAACTCGTGACATTAGCCATTTGATTTTGCAAATTTTGACCTTGATTTTGAACATTCTTCAATACCGCATCGTTTGCCTTGACGTAGTTTTCAAAATCCGTTTTCGAAACACCTTGGATTTGGGGCGTAGGAGCCTGATATGGTGGAACTTGGTAAACCGGTGGTTGATTGGTTGGTGGTTGAAAAACTTGACCTTGATGGTTTTGATTGAAATTGCCTCCACGGTTTTGATTTGAATATCGATTTTGGTTCCCTTGGTTGTTTTGAACATTTGGTTGATTGAAACCCGGTGGTTTCATTTGACTTGCCAAATTGGAAGGTTGGTTTCTTTGAAGAAAATTGCCAACGGCTGCGGTTTGTTGAAATTGTTGGATGTTGTCATGAAAAATGGGAAAATCATTTCCACCTCGAGTTAACGGACAATGGTTAAAATTGTGATTTGATCCACATGTGACACAAACTTCCTCGACTGCTTTGACGGTAGCAGGAGTAGTAACAACTAAAGCTTTCATTTCATTCATCATTTGTTTCATCTTAATAGTCATCTTATCCTCGAGAGAAGCGGCTAATTGTTGAATATCGAAAGAATTATTAGAAGGTGAAGAATTAGAAAGAGGAGCATCCGTACTCACTCTTGAATCATTAGCACGACTTCTTGAGTAACGAACTTTTGACTTGCTTTCAATAATCGCTAATCCTTCTTGAGGCATCTTGTCTAAAAAATTGCCACCCGCGGCGGAATCTAAGGCATCTTGATCGTTGGAATTCAAAGAATTGTAAAAAGTATCGAGTTGGTGTAGTTCCGAGAAGCCATGGTGAGGACATTGACGAAGGAGTCCTTTAAAACGTTCCCATGCTTCATTGAAGGTTTCGTTTGGTTTTTGGAAAAAAGTAATGATCTCATTCCGATAGTAAGTGGTTTTTGAAGGTGGGAAGAATTGATTTATGAATTTTGCAACAAGGTCGTCCCATGTGAGAATTGATCTAGGAGGTTCCTTGTCTAACCAATCTCGGGCTTCACCGTCTAGAGAAAAAGGAAAAAGCAAAAGCTTTATCGAAGTGTTCGGAACTTCGGGATGTCTAAACGTTGAAGTGACTTTGTTGAAAAATCGAAGGTGATTGTGAGGGTCTTGTCTACCCGTAAACTTATTACTTTGCACAAGATTGATTAAAGGTTGTTTAAGCTCGAAATTGTTAGCATTAATATCGTGTACAACTATAAGCATCATCAGATCCACGATGGGAGCTTGTAACATTGGCCAGGACGATTCGGCCATTGCAACAATGTTTTGATCGACAATTGGTTTCTTCTAAAATCAAAGTTTTCAACAACAACCAGAGGAGTTTTGTTGTTGAAAGACGTCCTCGAGATGCGAGTCGGTGGCGCATAAAAAGAAAAACTAAAAATCAAAAAGCAAAACTTACACTAATTTTTTTTTAACAAAGAATTAACGGGACACGAAGAGACTTAAACCAAAATAATCAACTACTTTACGTAGCATCTAAAAATTGCTTTCAAGTGACCGATTCGTAGAGACACAAATGGCAAGTGTTAAATCTTTAGTTCGATTTGGGAACCAACAAGTTCACCGGAAATTGAAATGATAATACCTCCGTTGAGAGTATTATATTTTGGTATTTTTACCAATTGGTGACTTTTATTTCTTAATTAAAAAGGAAGATTTTTTTTATATTTTTGATTTTGTATTTTTTATCTTTTACTTATACTAAAAAGAAAAGGAAAATATTTTTTTTTTACTTTTTATATTTTATGATTTTTTTTGGATTTTTGAATTATAAAACAAGAATGAAAGGATCTTCAAACCAAATAAAACACAAAACGAAGGAATCTTAACACTAGTCCCCGGCAACGGCGCCAAAAACTGATTGCAGTTTAGATACACAATAAAATACAATATAAAATATTATTCAAAAGAGCAATTAAGAAAATTCCCTAAGGAAAATTCACTCTCAAAAATATATATAATATAATATATAATACGTATATTTAACCGGGTAAATATGATCACCCGGGTCGTTTCCCCAACGACTAGTGAAATTGAAACCTTGTTTAAGCTTGGATTCTGATTTGAATGAAGCAAAGATATTTTTGATAATCTATATCTACTAAATTAAAAGCAACAATTAAAATTGAACAATTTAAGGCAATTAAACAATTAAACAAATTTTGGAAACAAATAAAACACGACAATTAAGCAATTAAACTAAAATTAAACCCTAAGATTGCAAACTAATTTTCTACACCTAAATTAGGATAAAAGAAAATTTTAAGAAAAATAAAAATATTTTTTAGATTATTTTTGAATTTTTTATCAATTAAAAACTATTTAATTCTAATTAAATCCTAAAAATAGAAAATAATTGAAATTATATTTTTCCTAAGTAAATTAAGTAAAAAGAAAATTTTAGAAAAAGGAATTACTATTTTTGGCTTTTTAGATTAAAAGATATGATTTTTCTAAAATTTAAACTAATTAAAAACTATAAAAATAATAAAACTATTAAAAATAGAATCCTAAAAATTTTATAAAAATTACACTAAATAAAGAAAGTGTGCAGAAATTTTATAAAAATAAAAGCCCTAATTTTTACTTTTTATTTAAAGACTAATTAAACTAATTAAAACTAAACCTAATTTATTAATTAAAATAAAAGAAAACTGACAAGGACTAACTATGCAACTAAAGAAACTTAGAAAATTACACTTTCAGCCCCTGAGAGCCCAGCCCGACTACAAGCCTAGTCCTTTTAAGCACTTGAGAATTTAAAACTGCTTATTACTAAAAACTTAAAAGAGCAAAGTTGTAAAACAAGCTGGTGGGAGTAACTTTAACAAAAGCACTTTGGTATGAAAAGCACTAATAAGCTCATAAAAAGCTTATCAAGTAGTTGTTTACAGAAACTAGCTACTTCCTTTGATTTTTACTAATTAAGCTCTAAAAAACTTATTTTAAGCTCAAAATAAAAAAGGAAAGGAGTTTTAATGAGCTTATGAAATGCTTAATCTATAAATCAAGAAAATCAAGCTCGAAGTACGTTAAAGCACTGAAATTGATCTTGAATCAAGCAAACTCATGAAATAAGCCATTTAGCACAAAAATCAATTAAGCTAAAATTCTTAAAAAGCTACACTAGACTATAAACTTAAAGGAACTTATTAAACTACTTATTAGCTATCTAATTAAATTATAAAAACTAGTATATTAAGCTAAAATTAGCAAATTAAGAATCTACTTAAGTAACCTACTGTTTTTGGCTTTTTGGCTGTTTACGCTACTTTCAAACGAAACTGTACTATAGTTAAAACTTTATTGAAAACGAAAAATAAAGCCTTAAACTGAGAGACTATATCGAAATCTGAATTTAAAAAGATTAGATCCTAATTCCTACAACTGATGGCTTAAAATTAAGTCTAAGAACAGCTTATTTACTCAATTTATGCTGAGTAAACTAATCAGTTTTCACTGACTCTTTTTAGTGAATTTAACAGCTTAAGCAATCTAAGAAAATAAGCCTAGGGAATTAAAACTAAGCATTATTCTATATTAAGCTATATTAAAACTAACTTAAACCTAAATATGAGCTCCTAAATCCTATGCTATCTAGCTGAAAATTATAAACAAAAGTGACAGTAGGAACCTAGTGTTCCTGCTGATACACTTTGCACAAGCAAGAACAAAGAAGTGCAGGTTACCAAAAGGGTAAACCTGCACTTAGAAACACTCAATAAGAATGTTTAGACACAATTCAATCAAAATCCAAGCCTTAATGGCTTTGGATCAAAATTTCACAAGCAATAACATAGGCATAAGGTACCCTGGTGCTGAGAGAATCATAATAAGCCATAATAACTTTAAAAACACAAACTAACTTATGAAATCTTTTTAAAACTTGTTAAATTTGAAAAACTCAGCTGACTAAGGTATTTTGCCCAATTTATGTTGACTTTTAGTGGTCCAAATGAGCTTAAACCAAACACCCCTTTCAGAAATAAGCATCTTAAGAAAAGCTTTCAACATGAAATCTATTAATAAAAACTTGATGACCAGGATGTATTATTATGCTTAATACTAACTACTAACCTAATTTAACAGCTAATTAAGCTTAATTTAGATCTAAGCTAGTTTAATTATATTTTTTGAATTTTTTTCAAGGTTTTATGACAGCAAATACACCAAAACTATAAGTTAATGCTAAGAAAAGCAAAAACAGATGAAGAGTACTCATTAATAAGCAATATTAAGAGATAAAAAAGCACAAATAAGCATATTAAATAAGCAATAATAGACTAATTAAGCAAATTAACTACTTATTTCAAGCAAGAAGTTAAAAACGAACTTACAAATTCCTCTAGCTAAACAAGAGGTCCAATAATGCACAACAATGCTCTCTAGCTTTATTCATTAACTAGGGTAATAAATCCTGGGATCCTTCCTTTATAAGATCCCACTCCATAGCATATAATCCCAAAATGCAAAGGTAATAGGTTTTAAACTGATTTTAAGGTAGTTAAGGTAAGATTAAGGTTAGTTGAGCTCAATTTTAGCTTATAGACTAAAAGAGCTTATTGAGTAGCTTATAGGATCTAGCTTAGCATTTAATAGAAAATGAGAGCTTATTTGGTAAAACAAGAGATCTTAAAAGAGATTAAAATCTATTGTATTTCATTAATAAAAGCTTGTTACAATACTTGAAAGAGAATTACAATGATAAAAGAGAAAATTAAGCTAAAAGTTGAAATTAAGCTAAAATCTATCCTAAAAGCTACGTGTATGTGTGTGAAGAGTGTAAGGCCTATTTATAGCCTGCCTTGGATCCTTCTAGCCTCTTGAGTCTCTTTCAACTTCTTTTAATCTCTGTCATCCAATCATTGCAATCATTCGATCAAACTTTATGGCCGTTGGATCACTAGTGAGCTCACACGGATTGCCAAGCTGGCAATCCCGTTGGAGGCTCACTTGTGCTTTGTTATGTGAGTGAATTTAGTGGCAAAATCACCCACACCCCTTTGTGCTCTTCCAGTGATGACGTGTCCATATGGATTGAGTAGATTAGTGAAGCCCCTTGATAAAGACTGAGTTGACCACTGCAGATTGATTAACCTTATGAATTGACCATTAGAGCCCTCAATTTTCATTTGCCCTCTCTTTTACCCATGGTAAAAGAGGAAGAATATGATGAACAGTACTTGGGATTCGCGCGTTTTTTATAACTGAAAACGGGGTAAAAATGGTTTAAACTTTGGCCTTATGTCATTTTTAGTCCCTTTCTTTTGTTTTCTCATTTCTAGTTATAAAACAGTTTGGGAAATTGCAAAACTGGCCCTTGTGGTTTATTTAAAAAGAGAATGGGCTAGTAACTTGGGCTTATGAATGGGCTTTTGGGCCAAATGGATCCGGGTGAGGAATTTTAGGGTTTGTTGATGTTGTGACCAGATCTGACCTGAGGCTGACTTTCTGCTTCGCTTTGATTCTTTGGCTTCTTTTTGTACTCTTCTGATTCTCGTGTCCGTGCTTGCCCGTTTTTAACTGTTTTCTTGTGATTTTTGATATATCCGTACCTGCATACACAAAACACAAATACAAGCATATTTTTGCCATTTTTGGTCTGTTTTGGGTTTAATTGGGTTATTTTAGGTATTAACGGATATGTGTATTCTACACTTATCAATAACTTATAACTTTGACCCGCTTTTAAAAATTATTTTAAAGACTACAACAAGACATCATTACACTTCATTTTTACTTGAGTATTTCATATAAAATATTCAAGCTGCCAATCCTACTTTGATGAGCATAATTTTTATCACAATTTTTTTATCAAAACGTTTTACTAGCATACTTAGTCTTATTTTCAATGTTTGATTAAGAAATTGAGATGATGCGAGAAGTTGACATAGCAAAAACAAAGGAAGAGATATTACCTATAGGGGTGCAACGAGACCTACTTAACTTATTGTGCAAAAACATGAAGACACAAACCAAACACATAAATATCATGTTCACACATATAATCATATCATGACTAATCTGAGTTGGGAATGGAAGTTCCCGATGCAATGATCAGTGATGCAATCAAGAAGAAAGCAGGGTACACATATTATATAGCTAAGAAAGTTAAATGTGAGAAAGCTATGATTGTTGATGAACCAGAAGAGCAACATGTATCTCCAGTCCAAAATGGAAAAGGAAAAGGATTTATGTGTTATGGTGATTAAGTAGCGAATGTTACCAAAAAACTCCAGAAAGATGTTGTGCCAAGGAAAACAAGATCTCTCACTATCACTAAAGAAATAGTTGTAGGTAACCTTGTAAAATCCTTCAGTATTCAAGAACCGTGCACTCAACAACGTCAAATGAGTCAATTGACAATTAACAGCCAAACTAACAAAGCTGTTGCAGATATGTACAATGAGTGGGGACAGAAACTCAAAGGCCCCGCAGTTGAAGATCCAGCAGTTCAGTCATTATTAGACTTACGGAAAAGATCAAAAGCTAGCAGACTTGAAAGTTTAAGTCAAAAGAAGCAAGCAATTGTAGGAGAATGATCGAGTGCTGCTCACAACAAACACTATGTTGATTCAGATACTGATAGTGATGCAACACTTTACTCTTCAAGTTCAAACAAAACAGAGGAAAGTGCAAATGAAACTGATGATGTTGACGAATCTGATATGACTTATCTAATGATAATCCAGACGGAGCTAATGATGATGCAAGGTATGGAGTACTCATGCATAACAAGTCTACTGCAACACCTAATTATATCTACCTCAGTCTGACAGTTACAAGTTCCTCTATGGACTTCATTCAGACCTTGCTAGATGAAACACCTGCAAATTAATTGACGGATTTTACAAGTCTAATGCAACACCCACTTCTATCTACTTTAGTCTGACGGTTACAATTGCTAGATGATGCTCAAACAACCTTAGTGGTGCCTAATCCAGAGGGAAATCCTGAGCAAACAAGCTATATACTAGGTGCATTCGAAGTACCACTTGTTACACATGTAGATGTTCTAGCAACAAAAACTTTACTACAGGAAATGTTTTCAGACGAGAATGCTCATCATATACCATCTCTACCAGCAAAGAAAATTCCCTATCCTATAACAACTCCCCAACCAAGCTCACTCTAAGCCAAAGTAAAGAAGCTGATGCAAAAGGTGAAAAAGAATATGAGGAAGATCAACTTCAAGAAGGCAGTCGCATAAAAATTCAGAGAATATGATCAGAAGCTGGAAGCTCTTACAAATTTCAATGTTTCTGAAGCATTTGAAAATGCAGCCCAAGCAAAATTTATGACAGAAATCAAAAAGCTTCTACCCACTCATATTTTAAATGCCATTGTAAATTATGTTAGGCCTCGCATCGCTTACACTTTATCCGGTACAAAGCTAAATACCGGGTTCTTACACAAAGGGTTGAACCAACCTAAAACCCCGTTATGTTTTATGGCCCAACATAACAAACCTTGTATTATATGGCACAAACACATAAACCATCTAGTCTAAATCAAATGATACAAAGAGATGATGCAAATGTGTATACAATGATGATCCAAGATAAATGTGTCTAATGGATTTGAATGCCTAATCTAATATGAACTTCCATTGTTGAGAAGCCTTCAAAAGGATGATGATGAATAGATCTCCAATCTTGTAGATCTTCATATATATGTGCTTTGTGGTGGATGGAAATGGCAAGAACTCTTGCTTTGGTGGATCATCATTTCGGGTGTATGCTTGGAGGATCATTTCGGGTGTATGCTTACAACAAAATGAGAGTTAGATGCATTATGATCATGGTGATTTATGTAAGCATTATCTACAGATCTAAGTGTGTTAAAAATGGTGGAAAAAAATGTGTTAAAAGTGGTGAAAAATTGATTGAAAAGGATCCTTTATTTATAGGAAAAGCTAAACAGAACCGGCGATACTGTAGCAATGGAACCGGCTTGTAAATTCAATGGAACCGGCGACGCTCCTATGGAATCGGCTACTGTTCATCCGAATAAAAAAAAATCTTTTGTGATTTTGAGAGATTTTGCAAGATATAGATGATGTAAGACCTGATGTAATTACTTTTTATTTAAAGGAAAATAAACTTTATAAAGATAAAAGGTTTAGTTGAATGCTTGTCAATGTATAAAGTTTACTTTGTTAAAATTAGTTAGGTATCATCTTTAGTGTAATATAAAGTGAATGCGTTTATATAAATGCAAATGTGAAATAAGGTTTTGGTTTTGATAATAATGGCAAGATCATAACAAACATGTACGAACCTGTGTTGTAACATATGAGGATACGAGACGTCGATAGATGTTGATGTATGTTGAGACGAAATATGATTACGAGTAGCTTGTACATTTAACGATATGTATTACAACTCACAATTTTGTCATTATCAAAATAAACGAGAATGTGTATATTTAAATACCGTAATATTTGCACTAACAATCTCCCCCTTTTTGATGATGACAAAATATGTAAACGTAATATACAGTAAATGTAAAAGTTACTTGTATCCTCGTAATACCTTTACTTTCACATTTACCGGTTTCCGTTTACACTCTTCTCCCCTTTTTGTCGAAACAAAAAGGGTGTGTCCTTGGAGTTTAACTTCATTTCTCCCCGAAAAGGCGAGCTTGCATCATCCTTAGTGAAGTTAAGTGGTTTACTCTAACCCCTTATGTTGTTGCATCCTCTAGGTAATTATCCTTAGTCTATAGCGGACCCATGGAACAAAAATAAAGCTTAACCTACAAAATGGTTAGTTTCGTGCAAAATATATAAAAAATATAAAAACTTTATGATGAAGAAAATGACATCTTCCTTTTGGTCGAAACGCAAAGGATCGTCGCATAGTAAAAATGATGATGAATGCGTGCATGCTCCCCCTTGACGAGTGCTCCCCATTGTTTGAGGCGTCAAGATATGATTAAAAAGCTACAAATAAAAATTAGTACAAAACTATATTCGTCCTTGGATGAGTAAAATATATACAACAAAGTGTATATAAGATGCATGCTATGAAAGCTCAACAGAAGCTCCTCCTTGTTCGAGGGCATCAAGTATGATCCTACAAAACAAACGATTAGTGCAATAATAGCTTTTGTCCGTAGACAAATATGTCATAGACGACCCAATATGATTTCTTGACGAATGCTCCCCCTTGCTCGAGGGTGTCAAAATGAACCTACAAAAATAAAAATGAATGATGCAAACTTCATCCTTGGATGAGTAAGCCATATACCAGAAAGTGTATATGCTTGAACCTACAAAAGAAAATTAATAGTTGCAAACATTGTTCGGAGACGAGTATGCCATATATTGCACCGTGTATATGAGTGAACCTAAAAAGAAATGATATGAAAAGGCAAATTTCGTCCATAGACAAGAATGTCATACACACTAAAGTGTATATCTGAACCTACAAAAAGAAAACTTAGTGTAATATGTACTTTGTCTTTTGAGGAAGTCATATATAATAAGATGTGTATATGATATGCTATGATTCTTCTAAAACCAAAATGAAATATGATTCACTAAAAGGGACTCCTAGAAAAGTAAGCTAAAACGTATAATCCTATTACTTGCATCATCATGGTTGGCTTTGGGGGTGAGGTTTTCAAAGATTGTAAGGACGACTTTGAGAATGAGACGCATTTCATTACGAAATTTACTTGGCTTTTGACAGCATAGGCACATGTGCTTATGATTATCGGGATATGTAGATGACTTGTCGATCCATATGTATTGTGGAAGGTGATTCAACCTTCACGGGTAGTAGTGGTAGTGAGTAGGTTGTGGTTATGGTAATGAGAAGTTTCATTGTGATTCATCTTGTTAAAATAACTCGGGGGAAGACACAAGTTTGATAGTTGCAAGAAGGTTCGTCTCTAAACCTTACCTTGTTGGTTGATGAGGCAATTGAGGTGATAGACATGTTGACTTTGTGAGTAGTTAAATATGAGGCGGAAGGTGGTGATGACAATGCAATCAACTAACAATGTATGCATAAAGTAATGAATATGGTTATGCATGTATGAGCATCTAATAAGAAATATGGATTAAAGAATTATGAATGTCTGGATGAGCACAATTTAACTTGATAAAGATATCGATCTTTATTGATCTACACAAATCCAAATGAGTTAGTACAAGATAAAAGCAAGAATATCATTTCACAACATGATAGTTTAAATATTTAAGCCAACGAATACGAATGAAACGTGTTCAAGTATTATTACATGAAAGACTTAACAAGTAAACACATAGATAGGCCTCAAACAAAACATGTTTGCAAATAGACACATAAAAATGAGTACTCTTAATCTAGGCGAAAAGGAGGACATATGTTGCAACTAGCTTAAAAAGTCATAGTATGCGTTCGAAACATATTGGATAGTTCTATGAGTTTTAGAAGGACTTAAGAGCTAGATAAGTCAAAACCAACTATTGGGCGACCTTAATACAAGTATAAATAACCTAATTAAAGTGTTGGACATAAAAGTTAACTACCCCAAACGGCAAAAGTGCCTTATGTAGAACCGGCAGTGGCAGTTCCATTGGCCCAATGGAACCGGCTTTGCTGCAGATGGAACCGGCTCAAATGATTTCTAAACCTATTTTTCGCTTGCGATAGTGATTAAATGGAGCTTCTTAATAATGCAAAATGCTCATGGAAAAGAGTTAATGCTTAGATCTTATAATTTTCTATTATACCAAACGCTCCTAATTCTAGAGGGGAATGAAAGACAAGAAGCATGAATTGCATAAAAACCAACCGAAAGCATAAACAATTTAGATTACAAACGACCATTCAAGAATTCAAACATAAACAATATGAGAAATACAAACAGCCATACAAGAACATGTTTCAAATAGTTCAACCAAACACAAGATTAATGACATAGATGACGCGAAAGGTATGTGCCAAAGGAAAAAAATAGAAATGAGATCTCTTATTGTATTTAAGTTTGTTTATTTCTTAAACACCAGTATCAATCTTGTTATATTGTTAATTCGCTTGTTTGTCAATTTTGGTTCTTAATTAAAATAATGTGGCTTCAAAAGGAAGATCTTATACTTCTACAAGTATACCAAAAATACTTTGACATAACATAAGAGCAAATAAATCATGTAGCAATTTCATATAAGGAATAAGTTGCAAAGATCATACAAACCATCTTTAAGCATGTATAAATTAGACCATCATACGGATAGATTTAAGAAATGCCAACAAGGAACAAGAATCATTAATCATAGACATATCCACATCCAAATCATCAAGTATCAGAAAGACAAACTATGAGATCATATGAGACATCATAAGATACAAAAATATGTATGAATTATGAAGACATGTTTAAACCTTAACATTTAGTATCACGAACATAAACATGAAAACTTTTTAAGAACGAAACAAAACCCTTTCCTAAGGATTATGCATTTGTGAAAGTATCATATAGTTATCAAACACCAAAATAATGACAAGAACAATAATCAAACAAGAACATATAACCAACACATCTATATGCAATGCAAGAAGTCATGAAAGACTAACAAATTAAAGATCATATTTACCACTAGTATGGAAAATGTAACATTAGTAGTGTTTAGGAGATGGAGAATAAGTTGGTGAACTAGTGGTTATGGAGGTTTGACAAGATGAAATGACAATGTCCCAATGTGTGGATAATTTTATCAAAGTATTTTTGAAATGCCCCCCTTTTTTAAAGAAAACCAAAAATATTTAAAACTTTTGGCGGAAACGCCATGACCAAAAATCGATCATTTGTTATTATTTTAAAAACCAAAAATCAACATTTGAGACTATCTAGACTCAATTACCTTTAAAATTAAGGGTGGCACAAGTTCTAACTCCTTATGGTTGATTTTCTATGAGATTTCCAAAATGACTCATTTTCTACAAAACTTGTTGTACCGATTTTATATATGTTAAGATGACCGAAACTCGACTTCATAACATCATAACTTCCAGAATGTGTTCATAAAATATATAATTCAATATCAAATGCACACTTGGTCTAAATGAACCGCGAAACCTTTCTTTATAGGTTTTGCCAAACATTAATTTTGACCAGTTTTAACTAAAACAATAATTTATCACTTGGACCCGCTTTGAAAAATACTTTTAAAGCTACAACAAGATATCATTACATTTCATCATTACTTGAGTATTTCGGATGAAACATTCAAGTTGTCAATCCCACTTTAATGTGCATATGTCTTATACCAATATTCTACAAAACACTTAACTATGTTACTTAGATCTTAATCTTTGAGAGTTGATATAGCATAAGCATAGAATGATAAATATGCCTACATTAAGTACACACAGCCTAGCAAAAGATTTAGTATGCATATTCATGAAATCAGAAAGCTAACACATAAGTAACATGTTATCCCAAACACTAATGATACATGGAAATACCAAGCTCACATATGAGATGCAAAGAGTATATAATATCAATTAAGGTGAAACAAGTAATCATATACCATACTACATATTTAAACATCATTTATACATATATGACTTACCTATGCATTTACGAAAGAACATTTTCAACAAAACTAGAAGTTATCTCAAACACTCCTTTAGTAAAACCTAAAAATCTCAACAAATGTAAAATTACCAAAATACCCCTAATGCCAGAAATTTCATAAAAGCATGAATAAAATTC
>BQNB010118342.1:2689-21010 GCA_026074375.1 Tanacetum coccineum | reverse complement strand
CATTTTTTGAAAAAAACTCAATTATTATTAAAAGGTTGTTACAATTTATCTATACTGCATATAAAGCATTTTGCCTCAAATGTATAAACTCAAAACTTAAAACTTAAAAAATTAATGCTTCAAACGCATATAACAGTTGTACACGCATATAACAGTTGTGTGCATACGCATATTATAGAAACTTTTTAATATCATTAATGGTGATTGTTAATTTGGTCAAATGTTGAATGGTTAAAAGTTGAAAAGTAAAGTTGTTCGGGTCCATTATAAACCTATCTTCATATCTCATTTTCTTATTCACTCTCTCTTAAAAAAACACACAACACCACAATTCCATCTCTCTCTCTCACTCTCTCTCTTAAAAAAAACCACAACACCGCCGTCAGCTGCCACCCCACCACCGCCGGCTGCCACTACCACTGGACCTGTTGTCGCCGTTGTTGGTTAGTCGGAATATGTGTGTTTTATATTTAAAGTTTGTTAATATTTATTACGTATAATGTTTATTTTGTAAACTTTATTATTTTTTAGTTTTGTTTATAGATCTATGTTTCTTTTAAATTTTAAAGGGTTTATTCTTTATGTTATAACATTTTTTACAGGTGCCGCCGGAATCTTTGCTCGCCGAAATTATTGGCTCGCCGGATTCTTTGGGCACAGTCTTGCCGACATTTATGTTGAACCCGCTGCATTGCCATAATCCTCTATGGTTCTCTTAAAAAATTTGTTATTAAATTTTTTGTATAAATTTTACTAAAAAATTTATTTGTGTAAATTTGTTTGAATAGATTGTTTTATTTGCTTATAAGTTTTATTTATGAATTTTGTTACCTAAATTTATTGTAACTTTGTTATTAATTGTTTCTTGTAATTTGTTGAATTTTTCTTAAAAATGTTGTAGTTGGTTGGCATTTAAATTATGTCTATATTTTGTTAGAAATATTGTCGTTTTGTTGTGTAAATGTTGAAAACTGTGTTTATCAACTCGAATATTTATTGTATTATGTCATAGTCAACTTGAGAATCTTGAATATTGATCATCAACTTTGAATTTTGATGTGATATGAATTTGAATTATTTGAAATATCAAATGAGTGAAAAACTTAATTTATCTTAAGAAACTATTTAATCAATAAAATATTGGTAGTAAGTTGAATTTTGTTCATTGAAATAGTAATAAAGTGTAACAAATTTGTATTTATTATGTTTCTATTTTTTTATTTTTTATTTTTGTATATTTGGTATGATCATTAATTAGTAAACAATGCATTTATTTTGATTGAAACATGCGAAAGGTAACTTAATAATGTTACTATAATTCTTCGAGATTTTAATTACACATCAATTATTGTTTCATGTTACATGCGTTTGCAATTATATTTTGATATTTTCACGTTCTATTTTGAATGTTACACGAAACACTTACCATAATATGGTATATCGTTAACTATCTGCCGCTAGGAATTTTCGCCGCTATGCGCGGGTATTCGTCTAGTATAGTTTAAATGAGTTGTTACAACTCATATGGTTTAAATGAGCTCCGTTAATATTGTGGGTTGTTAAAACTTTATATTTATAGACACTTAAATTTTTAAATGTAGCTTTTACTTATGTGCAAATTATTCAAGTTTCCATAATAAGCAAGTGTTTTGTCTGAATTTTAAGTCATTTTTAATAGAGAATGTCCTAATTCATTTGCTATTGTAATACATATATCGATAAACTCAGCATGTGAGATTGATCGATTTTAATGCACCATTTTTTTTACGTTAATTGACTCAAATGTCATTTTAATATAGTACAGTGTTGCATTAAAATGTTAGTTATTGGTTTAGACCGTTTTTAAATCATAATGCAGTTTTTTTAACATGTCTTACACATGGGTTGATAGTTATTGATGATAATATGGTGTTACATGTGAATGACCCTTTATGTAATATTATAGTTGTTACAAGTTTAGGATTTAAAAGGATTAAATGGGTTGTTACATAATGGAATTTCTTATTAAGACATTTTTATTTTTCATTTATAACTTTCGGTTTGTGTATTTATTGTCTGTATAGTAAAAGTAAGACTAATATTTCTATTATATGTAATCTTTTATTACTAAAATTTAAGTACTTCTAATTTTATATTATTATACTAATTTACTTTATAAAGTAGTAGAGTTAGTTGCATGACATTGTCCCTTTTTTTTCTTCCATATCTTGCTTATGTAACAAATTGTCCTTGGTTGTTTTATTGTTGTATTCATTGAGGCAGGTCTACTTGTTTTAGTAGAAGTTCAAATGTTGCTGAGGTTAATGTGGTATTACAGCTACAATTGCTTTTTACTTAATATTTTTGTGAATTTTTAATTATACTTTATACAGGGTAACCCTTTACCCAAAAAAATTATTTGTTTCACTCTTTGTCGATGTTATTTTGTTTTATTTTTTTGTGGTTGTAGCTTGCTCGTGTAAGAAATACCATAGACCATGTCAGGGTATGTTTGGCGACATTAGCAGTAGCAGTGCAGTTAGCAATATTTTTTTGTTAAAAAAATGTTTGGTAATGTAGCGGTAGCCAGTAATTATAAAGTGCAAAATTACAAAAAAATGGCGTATATTAGATTGATTGGTTTTGCATTTTATGTCAACATCTAAATTTTTAGGGTTTATTTGTATTTAAAAATCAAAACAGCTCGAGTATTATTGAAATGCTTTTTAGCAAGAATTTCAAATCGAAGCAGTTTCCATAATTCAAACTCTAGTTGCTTTGTTTGTCAAAACAAGCTTTTCAACCAAAACTGCTAAGCTTTGTCGTTTACCTCTCCCAATCGCTTTGCAAATGTTGGCTTCCCAAACATGACCTCTTTATATAAATAATTCGTTGCAAGGTATCATGGCTCAAGCCGTTGTGCCACGTCACCGTCACATAGACAATTTTTTTTCACATACACATGAAATGTTTTCTCACTCAACACTCAAGCCAAAACATCTCTATTGGGACTCATCATACACAATTAAAACATAAACTCAATTAAATTAAAAAAAATTGCAATTGGCACGCCGCCAATACTTCAGCTTGGGGCGCATGGTTGGGGGAGGGGAGTGGGGTGTTCCATGTTGGTTGGGCGCCATGATACCTAATTACCCATCCCACTTAAAGTTGTAACTATCTTCGTTAAGGCTAAAGGGAGTGGTCACCACTCACTCACCATCCAAATCAACGTCACATCAGTTTCTTTCTCCTCTCACATCCTCTCACTCCCTCTCACATTTTATATGTTTTGATCACCTTCTCCTCACCTTTTATTAAAATACTCATTATTTTTAAGGCTTATTTCCCAATTGATGAGATAATTTTTCATTTTGAATTTATAATTTATAATAAGCTCATAAATTAAAGGGCTAATGAAATCAAACATCTAAAATCAATAACAAGAAAATAAAAAACAACCACAAATATTGAATATATAAAAACATGATACCTGATTTATAAGGTATGACCCAAACAAATTTATTCTCGCATAAACCTATTCACGCATGCAAAAATCAGAAGGGTTCCCAAACAAATTTTATACATTTGGTTTGTGTGGTTTTTTTCCGGCGAGAAACCACCGGTAACAAAAAGGGGGTTGTTTGTGTGTGTGTTTTAGAGTGGGAGAGACGTGGAAGATCTGAGAGGTTTTGTGTGGTGGGAGAGACACGTGGGTATTGGAGAAGGGAAGACACGTGGCTTAAGTATTAATAATCCCGGGTCGGGCAGGATAGCCGGTCAACAACCGGTTACGGCGGGTTCCGGTTGCGTCTCCGACGGGTCGACCCATTAAATAGGCTTGCTGCCTTTTAATTAAATTACATAATAAGAAACAATTAACCCTATTCCCCATTACTCTAATAATACGTAGTGATATTAATATCTCCTTTCTTATCTAAAACGCAACAACACTACACTTCTTATAGTCAAACTCTTTCTTCTTGCTAAAGCACGAACAACGTAAGAACACACCTTATGCTATAGCTCGTTCCTTGAAAAACCACGAAGAACACACCTTATGATTTTTGTTTCTAGATCGATGATGGGTTTAATATCAAACTTGTATAAACGTGAAAGATTTTGTAAACGAGTTGATAAATATGAGATCTTGTGTATTTATCCAAGTTTTTTTTTATGATATTAAGAAGTTGGATATATAGGGGTAGAGGTGCAAACCGTAACCGGTTTTTTTAAAAACCGGTCCAAAAAACCGAAACCGGTTTTTATTTAACCGAACCGGTTAGACCGGTTTTCGGGTTTAATAAGCGACCGGTTTTAAACCCGGTTTTATCCGGTTTTTTAAAATAACCGGTTTTAACCGGTTTTTTATTTTTTTTTTCAATTTTTTTTATATCCGTTTAAAAAAAACCGGTTTTAACCGGTTAAAAAAACCGGTCAACACTAGCCGTTATATACGTTTTTTTTAAAAACCCGGTTTTAACCGGTTTTTAAAAAAAAAATTCAAACGGTCATATAGCCGTTTTTTTTTGATGATTTTAAGCCATGGATTGGTAGTATAAATACATGTAATGAGTTGGGGTTGAAAACACATCAAAAACACTCACTAATCTCTCTTTAATCTCTCTAATTTCTCTAATCCCTCTATAATGGAAAACTCACAATCACAACAAGCTTCCACTAATCCCTCCGTTTCTACTAGCCATGTACGAAAAGTTTACACAAATGATGATGTTGTGCAAATTAGACCAACTACGAGAAAATGAGATGTTTGGTCTAATTACGATTTGTGTGTTATGATTGATGGGGTGGAAAAGGCGCGTTGCAAGAAATGTTTGAAATTTTATAACCCCACGTCTAACACTACACTAAGGACTCATAAGAGCGGTTGTAGTACAGTTAGCCAAAATGATACGTCACAAGGTATTATTTGTGCGGATGGTCAAGTTTTTATATTTGATAATGATGCGGTTCGACTTGATTTTATGAAGTTTGTCATTCAACAAGCGCTTCCATTCAACCACTTCGACAACGTCAAGCTTACGGAGATCATCAAAAGGAGGCTACAACCGCGGTATCAACATGTAAGTCGTACTACTCTTAGAAGTGATGCTTTTAAATTATGGGAAACGGCTAAAAAAGATATTATTGATGGTTTTCGTGATTATAAATATGGTGTTTCTATAACTACGGATACTTGGACCGCACCACATGGTACGGCAAATTCTTATTTAGCCGTTACGGCTCATTGGTTTAATCCCGAATCTTGGTTATTAATGAAACGGACAATTGCTTTTAAACTATTTGGTTATCCTCATACGGGATCTAATTTAAGAAAAATTGTACAGGACTCTTTAATTGAATATATTAGATATAAAGTTTTTACGATTTCACTGATAATGCTCCAATTATACTAGAGCTATGGAATTGTTAAATTTACGTATAAAAAACCAGTTTATTTTAGGATGGTGTTTTTTTTCATTCCCGTTGTGTTGCTTCTTGTTTATAAATTTATCTGTGCAAGCAGCATTAAAAATATGTGATAGTTTAAGGATGAAATTTAGGGGTTTTTTTAGTAACTATATATTGTTCGAGTAACGGATAACGACAAAATGAAAGATCTATACAACGTTTGTGTAAAAAATGTATTGAAGAACCCCTGACCTTGCTATGATAATAATACTAGGTGGAATTCTACTTGCATGATGTTTGTGAAAATATTATTACGACAAGTGAGCTTTAAACGCTTTTAATGAAACACATTGTTAATAGAAATTAAGTCCCGTTTCGATGAAGCGACCCAAGATTGGGATCCCTACTAATTGATTTAACTATTGTTTTACAAGTTTTTAAAGGGGCAAGGCAACAATATATTATCGGGTGTTTATTACCTAACTAGTCATTAGTTTTAAATCACATATTATGCTATGCGGAAGAATTAGACGATATTAAAAACCTCACCTATTGTCCAAAATGTTTAGAGAATGTTAAAGTTATAAAAAAGAAATTTTGTAATATTTTGTAATTTACCTTTTGGTTTTTACTTGTTCCGCCGCACTTAATCCATGTTTAATGTTGGGAGGCGTTTAAAAACTTTTAATGAAAAGAATAATGAAACAATTAGACTTATCCTTTTGGTTACAACCCCGACCCCAACTATATAAACTCCCAAATTTTTATATTTAACGATAACTTTAAAAAATTATTTGGAATTTATGCAACAAAATATGGTCAAATACAAAACCCAATTGTTGATCAAATGCGGGCCGGATCGTCCCGAATGGCAAGTGACATTAATATAAACCTTTATAATAGTTTATTTGAAGACGCTACAAAGCGTCAACGAACATCGGCCCCAACAAGCGAGTTGGGACAATATATGGCTACAAACTTTTTAATAACTTTAAGGCCCGAAGAGTTTACAAACTTTGACATTTTGGCTTGGTGGAAAGAAAGGGAAATCCAATTTCCAATTTTATCCGCTATGGCTCGTGACTTATTAACGGTCCAAGCTTCGACGGTAGCTTCCGAATCGGCCTTTTCTATTAGCGGTAGAATTATATCGGAAAGAAGGTCAAGACTAACCCCCGAATCCGTGGAAGTATGTGTATGTTTGAAAGATTATTTGGACGGAGTAGATAGGGTACAACATGAAACATCGTTGGAAGGTCCGATATTAGAAGACGTTGAAGAAACTATAGCAAGAGAAGAAGTTGAATTAGGGATATCACCTCCGAATACCGAATTAGATGAAGGTGAGTTTGAAGACTTAGATATTGAACACGTAGATGTAGAAGATTTTTTGGAAGATTTAATGGATTGAGTATAACGGGTGATGGCAATGCCGAAGCTCGACATACTTGAGTACACTAATATGTTTTCGGGTGATGGTCATGCCGAAGCTCGAAATGTATTAGTATTTATATATTTTTAGTTGTATAATTGTATTGTTTAAATAAAAGTTATGATTGTATTTTTTTAGTATGTTTCCGGTGCAAATAAAAAGTTATGATTGTATTTGTTTAGTATGTTTCCGGTGTATTGTTTAATTAAATGTTTGATAATTAACAAGTTTATTAAATAAATGTTCGAAGTTTTAAATTCCGAAAAAAACCGAACCGGTAAAAAACCGATAACGAAAATTTATAACCGAAAAAAACCGATTCCGAACATTTATAACCGAAAAAAACCGATTTCAGAAAAACTGAAAAAACCAAAACCGGTTATTAAAAAAACCGATTATTTTAAAACCGGTTTTTTAAAAACCGGAAACCGATTTTAACCGATTTTTTGCACCTCTAATAGCTACATAGAAAAGACACAATAAAGGAGATAGTCTAGAATAAGAACAAAATCTCATAAAAGTTTATGCAACATCGCACTAAACAAGTACCTCTGCCATAACAAATACTAGTACTTTCTGCTATTCCTTTTTCTCAAATTACGTGACCTGGACTGCGAAGCCATTGTGAACAGGTGCGGGGTGCTACTATTGGTACCTCCTATCCCACCAAAAGTACAAATGTTTTGTATTTTGGGTCATTTTGTCTCCCAGTTTACAGTGCAACATAGTCTTTTATCAGTTTCTGCTCCGTATTTTTTGACAGTTTAATACTTTTGACTTGTTAAACTTTATAATTTTCGTTCCGTACTTTCCGTTTCACAGTTTTGTAACGTAAACAAAATTATAAAAATATAAGAAAAATAAAAAACCGGAAAAACAGGGGGGTACGAAGGAGGGGGGGTACAAATGGCTTTCGGGGGTACAAATAACCAACCCCCATTGTGGATAGGTGCTATTATTGATACCCCTGACCCACCAGAAAGGTACTAAAAAGTACGAAAAAGTACTAGTTTGTCTTCCTGTTTACACAGTGAACGCAGTTTTTTATCAGTTTCTGTTTCGTAATTTTTGTCAGTTTAATACTCCGTACTTTTGACTTTTTTTACTTTATATTTTTCATTACTTATTTTCCGTGTCACAATAAAATTATAAAAATAAAAAAAAATAAAAATAATCAAAACAATTAAAAACATAGAAGGTACAAATAGCTTTTTTGGAATGTATTTATAACATGAGCCATTGTGAATACATAACGTAAAATGCTTTTAAAATCATGTTTAGATAAATATGAAATTTAGTATTTACATATAAAAAGGGAGATATAAAATTGTTGTTTAATCAATCATCTCTTTTACTTTTACTATGAATTCATCCATATTTTTACATGAAAAAAATCTTTTAAAAACATTTTTTTGGATATAGAAAAGGCTCTTATTACACTAGTCTTTGTAAGAAAGTAACAAAGTTTTGGTTACCTTTGCTCTTTGACACGAGATGTAATTCTTAAACTATACAATTCCTGGGGACCCGACCCGCCCATGAAAGTGGGTGACATTAAATTCTTTTTGACCCGGCCCCATCCCCACATTAATCAAATGTTTTCCTTTTATTTTTTTTTCTAAACCTTGACTTTTTTTTTTACCTTTTTTTTTCCTTTTTTTTTCTTAAAGACTTTTTAAAATAAAACTTTCCTTTTTTTTCTTCGCAATACCCTCTCGCGCTGTTTGAGTCATCGGTCTGTTTTTTAATGAATAAAACTTTAAGTTTCCTCAAACCTCGCGCTCCGCTAATCGTCCCGCAACGGCGCGCGGTCGCCATTTTTTTTTTACCTTTTTTTTTTCAAAAACTTTCTAAAATAAAATTTTCTTTTTTTTCCTCGGAATACCCTCTCGCATAATTAATGAAGGTGTTTTTTTTTTCCTTTTTTTTTACATTTGTTTTTTTTACCAATTTTTTTTTCCTTTTTTTCCTCAAAAAGTTTTTAAAATAAAACTTTTCTTTTTTTTCCTCGGAATACCCTCTCGCACTGTTTGAGCCGTCTGTCTGTTTTTTTATGAATAAAACTTTAAGTTTCCTCAAACCTCGCGCTCCGCTAATCGTCCCGCAACGGCGCGCGGTCGCCAGTTTTTTTTCCTTTTTTTTTCAAAAAATTTATAAAATAAAATTTTCCTTTTTTTTCCTCGGAATACCCTCTCGCATGCATTAAAACGCCTTTTGCATTTAGTGTCCATTCAATGCACCGGGTTGACCGGGGTCCATTTAATACGGCCGGTCAACCCTACCCGGTCCGATCGGTTTTTTTTTTTTTACAAAAATATACCTTCTAACACGTCCAACCGAAAACACCGGCCGCCAAACATCCCGCAGCGGAGCGCGGGTGAGCCTAACTTGTTATTAATACATCTATTACAAGTTTAATCACTTTTCAAACAGTATTTTCGTTACTAAACTTAAAATTACATTAATTAAATTTTCAAATGTATTTAAATATCACTTGTATAGTTTGTATTTCCTAAAAGTTTTCAAATTTGTTTAGAAACCTGCTTCTCCTCCTCGATCTACTTCCACAGTCCAAAGTCCAAATTACACCTCAAAAGTAATTGCTTGAGAGAATTGCAAAAATTGTCATTGTGGTTTTGCCGAATTGCATATTTGGTCCGTCGAATTTCAAAAATGTAAAAAAGTCCGTATTTTTGAAGGTTTGGTTCCATTTTTAGTCCTTTATCGAACGAAAATGACCAATATACCCTTATGTTCCTTTTTTAATTTTCCTCTTAACTTTTTTTTTAATTTTCCTCTTTAACTTTTTTTTAATTAAATTCTCTCATCCTAACCAAAAAGCACCCTCTGCACCAAAACAATCTTATATATCTTTTGTATCATAGAAATTTCATCATCCCCATTTAAGAACACAGAAACACACACACCCCGGATTTGCTACAAATGTGAGATCGGCTACACACCGGATCTGCTACACCGCCTCTTTCAAAACCCCCACAAAAATATTCTGTTTGATAGATCTTAATTATCAAACACTCCTTAATTTAGATCTATTACTGTAAAGGTACAAAATCTTTTTATACTTCCACTATATGGTCAACTTTTCAAAATGTTCCCAATATGGTCACACACAACTGATCAACTCCGCAACTCCACTCAATGGTCGCCACGTGGCATTTTGCAAGTACATTTCACTTTTGGGTAGATGCAGGTATGGCCCACGATTATGGCCCACTATACTCAACCACTACTTTGTCTTATCTCTCACCAAATGCTCAACCGACGGATGCTCAACCCACAACTGCTCAACCGGCGGCTACCTCTTTCTCGGGAAGGTACACGACGGATACAATGTCGTACTTTTTTTTTGGTAACTTTTTTCAGATCACACCATTTATTTGAATCCTGGATATATCTTAAAAACACACACAATGTTTATTTTTCTTTGATTCAACAAATGATTATGACTCATTTGGTATGTTTTTCATTTGCTTATTGTTAGCTTATTCTTACTGATTATGCTTATTAGTTAGCTTATTTGAATTGCATGCTAATTGGGTTACTTCTTATTTGTGACTGCTTATTTAGGACTGCTTATTAATTACCTTATTGTAATGCGTATTCTACTGGTTTGCTAAAACAATAAGTACTTCTAGATATGATTGAAACACCCCTTATTGTATATGTTGAACCATTTGTCACATTTAGTCTTTTTTTTGTGGTACTACTTTTTAGTACTGCTTATTATTTTAATTTAGTCCTTTTTTTGTTGTACTGCGTATTTGGGTATGCTTATTATAATAGGCTGCTAAAAGATTAAGTACTGCTAGATTCATTGTAAATCCTTATCTCAAACAACCCTTAAGATTGCAGAACTATGTTCATTTAACAGCCTTGGATTTGCTTATTAGTTAGCTTTAGTCCTATCACACCCTATGATCCAATCTATGACAATAAACTGGTTAAATATCCACCACTAACAATCTTTGTCACTATACTGAGAATGTTCAGCAGCATTTACGTATCAGCATCTATTACAATTAATAGTTATCACCAAACTTGCAGCACTTCCTTATCTGCAAGTGTATACACATATCCATTCAAACATAATTCATAAGTACCACCTGAGATTTATTTAATTTAATATATATTTAATTTAATATCATACAAAGTACTAGCTGAGATTAAGCCCACATTACATAATAAAAGCTACAAATGCCTAAACACATCCATCTGATTACACAATTACATACAGAAGTAAAATAGAACCACACGGCCAAAAGCACATTTATTCGACACACATTAAACATGGTACAAAACAGGCCACTTCACCAACATCCTCAATACGAAATTAGACCATTAAGCTTCTCAATGAACAAATATTTTTTACGAGCATTCAACTCCAATTCCCTTGCCAAGATCTGCAAGTTGTCCACTATCTCACTATCCTTCCTTTGAATCTCATGGAAAAACTCAGCCATTTTCACAGGCACATGACGTGTCCCCAAACTATCTAGCTCCTCAAGAAAATACGACCGCGCTATAACCACATTATTAACTTAACCACTCACCCTAGTTATTTCTCTTGCAAGCCTGTAGTCTTCAATCATAAACCTACGACAGTAAAGAACAAAGGCGGGCTCCTAATGCACAGAATTAGAAGACATGCATAGCTTACCACATATCGGTAACCATGCCATTTGTTACCTTCTAATGACTGTGAGTTCAGAAGCAAGACTATAAAAACACAAAAGTGAAAACATACTTTAAATAGATAAAGCCACACAAATAGTCAACTAAATAATAATTTTAGGAAAGAAAAACAAAGATACCTCACATGCAAACCTGTATAGAAATGACATTAGATTCCTAATGTTTTCACTTTCCAGAAATAGTAGATAACAAAGGTCCCATGACACTCTATTATTAGCATTTCACATATTCTCTTAGGATACATACTACCCACAACTTCCAAAATAGTTCAGTTAACAAACAGTGTTTTGACTTTGCTTATTGTCTTCACCTGCATGACCACACTTATGCTCTACTGATTATTAGTTAGCTTATTGTAATTGCCTGCTAAAAGAATTCGTACGTATAGATTCATAGCAAATCCTTATCCCTAACACGTCTTAAGATTGCAGAACTATGTTTATTTGTATATTCATGTCTTCACATATATTCGTAACAGCCAATAATTTGATTATGCATTTGCTTATTATGTTGTGCTTATTATCTTCTGCTTATTAGTTAGGTTATTGTGATTGCGTGAGCAAAAATAATTAGTACAGCTAGATTCATAGTATATCCTTATTATCCCTAAACACCCGTTAAGATTGCAGGACTATTCTTATCTTTTGGGGATTTCCTTATTAGCTAGTTTATTGTGTTTTTAATTTGCTTATTCCTTTTCTTTTGATTTGTAAACTTATTTAGGTTTTTTTTGTTAATTTAGGAATATCATGCGAGAGTTCACGTTAAAGCAAACTTCATTACTTTCCGTTGATGAAAGACAAACTAGGGTTGGACCTGTGTGTATTGTTTAGGGAAACTTGCTTTGAGCGGTGGTTGGATTTAACTTACGTTCAAAATGAGGAAAGTCTCATCCATTATATGCTTCAGAAGCAAAAGTTTTCTGATAATGATCACTATGATCCTCCCCCACTTTGGTTGTCATGAATTTTGCCTTATTAGTGGATTTAAGTTTGGGTGGATAAGTTTTCGTAATTTTAGGGACGGTGATATCACTTTTTGTGATCGTGTATTTCCTAAAAAGATAGGGGAGTATGTTAAAAACATAGATCTTCTATCTTTGATTGAGGATTAAGAGTGTTTCACCAGCCTTTCTCATTTAGACTCTATACGAGTATGTTTATTGTTATCTTTGGAAGTTATATTCATGGGTCATGATTTAGGATCTGCCGTAGATGATGTATTTCTTAGGATGGTTGAGAATCTTAAAGTTTGGAATGATTTTCCTTGGGAGAACATATGTGGCGGTAGTTATACGCTGCCATCAGGAATGTTGACTCAAACCATAAGCAAGCGCACCATAAAGCATTGGAATTAAACCCCAACTTTGTTCCCACGTATTCCTTGTCTAGATTTGTATTGTGTTTCAAGGTTAGTATTCGTTTACAAACACTTGTCAAGTCAGTTAATTACTAAACTTGTTTCTAATATATACCATTTTTAGATTTGGATTCTAGAGTCTTCAAGTGTGACTGATCGTTGGTGGAGTAAAGTGTCTGAAGGATTCTCGAGAGGATGTTACTGGTTGAAGCATTTTCTATTTCAAGAATAGGAGTATTTTGGGCAACTTTTTCGCCAGGTTAGTTACATTACTAAATTGTTTCATAATAACTATTTTGTCTCTAAATAGTCAGCCTTTCTCTACATAATACGTCGTTTTTCCTTAGGACAAAAAACCAAACTATGACTTATATCCAAACAAAGCTGAGGCCCAATCAGAATGGTTACAAGGAGCACTGATTTTTTTCAAGTTGTATACTCCGAGAGCGTTGCCTATTGAATCTGGAGGGCTTTTTGGTGATTATCTAAAAAAGTTATCATTAGCTAGCACACTTAGGGAGAAAGATAGAGAGACACGGCCAGTTAGCCAGAGTTGTCCTAAAGAAGTTTCTCTAAAAGATCGTGTTAAGGCTTTGGAGGGTTTGTGTGACAGTGTGATGATTCTACCTAAAGAGATCAGGAGTTTGAAAGCACGCGTCTACAAACTAGAGACTATTATCAATGTGACTTTTTACATAGAGCCTTAGATACACCAATGCAAGTTTTCTATATACCTCTAATTTTTACATAGAGCCTTACTTAATTATCATTCTTTTTACACAAATGCAGGTTGTTACTAAAAAGGGCCTTAAATCAGAAGCACAAGGATAGTACATCTGGTAAGCAGTGTTATCTTGGTAACAAGTATTGGAGTGATCAAGATGGCAATTTTTTTTACATATATTGGGTCTCTAAATCCATCAGCCAACAAGGATGTTGTTAATGATTTAATATATACTTTGGATGATTTGTTTGATGAGGTAATTGATTTCTTCAACTATCAATGGTTTTGTTTATGCGTTAATTATAACTTTTAGTCTTACTTGTCTTATACTTTACGCATAATGGTATTGTTGAACTAGACAAATATCTTTCACAGTATGATTTTGTGAAAGCTCAAAAGCTAGAGGCTAAAAAAATAGGGTGGCAGAGCAGAGGAGACTCAGCTTGAAATTGATGTTGGAAGAAGAAAATAGTAGGGAGTATAGATTTTAGTAAGTCCAGTCACATGAAAGTTGCTCTAGAGAGATGTAGAACAAACAAGAGGAGGTATGTTAACGTTCTCATGCTACCTATTGAAGAAGATACAGCTGAAAAAGTCCTTAGCATGTATAGACAAAAAAAAGCAAAATAATGTGCTTGATGAATTTATGATTGAAAGGTGTCAAGATCTTAAACCGTGGAAAGAGGTATGACTTTTATAAATATTATTTAATTTGCCTAATCTGTTTTTTTTGTAAATATAGTAATTAGTTTTATGTGCTATGTTTAGGATCTAAAGTGACCATCCAGATGCATCGATAAAATATACTACAATGATTATTTGGAGCAGTTTCTTATTACATCTGGTTAGCGTCACTGTAAGTTTCCTTGGTGCACTAAAATTGTTGTGGATCGTCATTTATGGGATTCTTTAATTGGGCTTGACGATAAGCGTTTAGGTTGGTTAGTTGATGATGTAAGTAAAAAAAATTGTGTACTTTGATTAGAATATATTGTGTTCTTCACATTTAAAGTTATTTTTGATTATGTGTTTTTTATTACCTTCAGCACATTGAACTATGGGTGTGGTACATGTGGCATTTTAGACAACCGTGTGATGATTGGTCAATGGTGAGTTGTTACTTCCTTACTCTTCTACTTCAAGATTTAATGCCGTTATTTTATGCAACCAATGAAATTTACCCATTGGCATGGAGGGATGTTGAACAGGTATACATGGCAACCCATGTAATAGCACATCATTCTTTATGTATCCATATTTATTTTGTCACTGATTAGTTTGAAACAATTGTAGGTCTTCATTCCTATAAATGAACCTAAGAGACATTGGTCTCTTGCACAGTTTCACATACAATCTGGAAATGTCACCTTCTATGACAGTCAAAAGACTTACGATGTTGAATATCGTTCCTGGTATGTCAAGACGAGGAGTTGTTTAGAGTCTAAGCTTCCTTTTGTGCTACAGTAGACTGGTTGTTTTCTAGCAAAGGAATCGATCCCACCAGTTATAGTATTAAGTTTACTAATGCACAAAATGTCCCAAAGCAGGGTAGTGTATTTGGTGATTGTGGCGTGTTTGTCTGCCTATTTCTTTACAGGTTAGTGACCTTTGAAACTCTTAAGTATTCACTTATATACATAATTACATTACCAAAGTTGTTAATCTATGCCTAAGTAAATTGCCAAAAGTTGTTACCCCAAATGAATTTATCTTCTTCCTGCTAGCCAATGTTCTTAGATGGAACAAAGCATTCAAGAGATACAAGAACCCCAACTTGTTAATATTCTTTACATAAGACATTTTTGCCTGCAATCCTTTTAGAACTTTTTAAATGAAACGTAATCGCAAGAGAGCTCTTGTTCTTTTGCCATACTTCTTGAAAATCTTCACTATTCCTGTTTAAAGCATAATGTTCCAGGTCATTAACAAGGTTTTAACTTTAAAACTGATATGTGATAGGTAAATAGCAAGATAGGCAGGTCATGTAGGTTGTGTAAGGGGTTAAATGGGAACGAGTAATTACTGATATTCATTTAGTATGGACGAAGTATCATATCTACCACTTCATAGTATTGAAAGGTTGTTTTTTGTAACATAAAGAATCTTTATACACGACAAATGACCACTAAAGTCTATAGTGCAGTTCTATTTTTAAACTTCTCTTCTAAATTTTGTTTATATAATGAAATCACATTCCATGATATTGTGTTATTGTATATACAGGTTAGCTCATGGGATCCCATTGGATGTTAAAGATCCAATCCAGGCAGCCTTGGCGTATCAAGAAAAAATGGTCCAATTTTTTTTTGAGCACAAGATCATCTATCCATCTTAGTTTGTATGTGAAAGTTTGTTGTTAACATTTGTTTGGTTGTCTGTCTCTTTTGGAAACTATTGTGACCTGTTGTACAGGTCAAAACCTATTTGTGTTTTTTAACTTCTGTATTGACATTGTGATGGGAAGTACTTTATGACTATGATTTGTGGTGTCAACCAAGAAATCATTCGTTTATTAACAACTGTTGTGTTTGTATACATTTTAAAATAAAAAATGTGCTGCTTAACGGGTCATTCAAGTTAACAGCTTCGAAAGAAAACGGCATTGCTTGATGTGAGTAGTAATGTTCTTGCTGTGAGTAGTAATGTTGTTGATGTGAGTAGTAATGTACTTGCTGTGAGTATCATGTAGCAGATGTCTTGGCCTAAAAAATGTGTAAAACAAGTTATTGAAGTATGAAGTAATAATCAGATTATATGAAAAGTTGGTTTCACATAACAATAACTTACTTTCTTTTGTGGAATGTTTTCCCTACATGATTGTCGGTTGTGTCTACGTGCACCGCACCTTCCACATCTTACTGGTACCGGTTCCTCATCTTGAGATCTAATACGAGCGGTGCTCTTTGGTCTACCAGCTGGTTTCTTATCCATAAGTGGTGGCTTAACAACTTGCAAGCAATTAAGACACTACCAACTTGAAACTTCTCCCACGGGATATACCAACTCTTGGTACGTAGTTTTAAGAGCCGTTCTCCTAAACCATCTTTTCGCCAAATGATTACAATCTGTTAATCCCATAACTCTACATGTAGCTAAAACATGACCACAAGGCAGACCAAAAACTTGCCATTTTCGACATGTGCATGCATTATTACATAACTCCACAGTATGTATCCTTTAACGATCATCTACATGGTAAACTCTGTACTTATCAATTCCACCAACAATCCAATTAACACTCTTTTGCATTCTTTTGGTGATTTTGGCTGTAGCCCAATCACTTAGCTCATTCAAGGGTGCATCTATAAACAGAGATTTCATTAATATCCATATTTATTTTTTCAATATAAAGGATAAACACAATTATAAAATACGTACCTTTATATTTGTCCTGGCGTTCATAATACCACCTTTGCACAAGGTCTCTATACCACTCCATTAGGTTTGTAATCGGTATTTTTGGACATCTCTTATTAACACATTTATTGAATTAGCTGAGTTAGACGTCATGTAATTGTAACGATCACTAGGGCAATATGCCCTTGACCACCTTTCAACACCAGCTTCGATCAACTTTTGGTATACATCAGGTCTTTTTGCTCAAAGTTCATTTATTGCCATATGAAAATCTTTAGGTGAGTAAGCTTTGCACATCTTCCAGAATAAACATTAAAGCCTTATACTCTTCAATTTGCAATTCATCATCAAATGCCTGCAACAATAACTATGAAATGCATTTGGGAAATGTAACAACCCGAGTTTTACGACGAGTATGACGATCGCGGATTCGATGTAGTAATTATTATTTTATAAGTTCATGTGAACGAACGTCGACATTTAAAATTTTAGTTGTCGAAAATAAATATTTTTGTATTTTATTACGAACGAAATTTGGAAATTTTTATTGTGGCACCCCGTAAGAAATTAGATTTCTCTTTTCGTTAAGTAAAAGTTATGTACTGCAAGTTTGCAAATTTTACTGTTAATCTTAATGATAAGTCATTTTATAATCGTCATGCATTACTCCTGGTCATGAAAAGTTTAATTAGCCCGCGAATATCACCATTTTGCCCTTGTGTCTAAAAGGATGTTTTAGAACGTGTAACGATAAAAACCATACGTATTTTACATTTGTGAAACGAAGCCATTTACTCGTATCATTTTTCAAAACCATCTACACTCAACACCCGTGACTAAATTAAAAAAAAAACAGATGACGACCATACATTGTTATGCACACTTACATACTACCCTACTATTTCCTTACTTCTTTTCAAATCTTACAAAATGGATACGTCTCATCACCTAGTACCCTTCTCTCATTCACATGTCGCAATAACTGATTCAAATTATCAACTAAGGTCAAGGATAGTATCTTCTTGGTGATGAGTTTCCATATCATTGATGACTTCTACCAATTTAGCGATTCTATAGCGAGCTAAGGAGATCTTATGGTTAGATCCTATTTGCTTTCTCTGGAGTTTAGTGATCTGAGTATGAGCTTGCTGGAGTTCGGATTCCATAGCATCATAATCTCGTTGAATGATTACAGTTCCTTTGCCAAGACCTTCGATTCTGTTTTCAATGTACTCAAAATGTTCGATAGGCATTTCATCTAGATAACCTAAAATACCCTGAATCTGCTCCTCATGTCGCTCAATAGTTTACTTCTGAGAGGTTTCGCCAATCTTAAAAGCTTGAG